>CAJVPL010000242.1:0-33527 GCA_910591945.1 Ambispora gerdemannii
GTTAGTTTGGGGTAGGATGTGAGCTCGATGCCGTAAGGAATCGAGGTGATATTGAAGCCATATAGAGGGTGGGTAATTTATTAGTTAATGGTAAAAAAATTTTTATGTGTATAAAGCAGAAATGAAATAAATCGAAAATTTCATTTTTTAAAAAAATCGGGCGATACTTTTTGGGGAACCCGAACTTTTCGTATTTTGTTGATCATCACACGTTACAAAATTCAAATTATAAGTAAAATTAACTAATTAAAAACTAGTCTGTTTCAACATTAATTGACAATTAGATGAATATATATATTTTAGTTTAGTAAGTAAAACTAATAAACCTGTACTTAGATTTGCATTTATTAGAAACTAACATGGAAAATATTAATAAATTGCCCGTTTCTCAGAGCCTGTATACGAAGTGGATGTCGGTCACTGGTTTAGAAAAACGAGTCTGTTTTTTTTAATATGTAAAACTTGTAGTTTCTTGAGAATTTATTTAAATATACTTGTTTCCTTTTTAAAAGCCCAAAAAATAATCGTGCAAATTTTATGGCTGTATATTGATGATGTGATTACTCTATGTAAAATGTCACTATCTTAAAACATTATAGTAAATTGGTTAAAATATTCACAGGTTTATCCTAAACATAGAGGCCAAGCCAAAGAGTTCTTTCTTTCCTGTAAGTTTGCTTGATCGATAATTTTATCGTTGAGAGGCAGGAAAAATAATGATGTCGCTAAACAAATAAATTTTCTTTATTATGTACACATCTCTACAATATATTGCCGAAAATGAATTTGCCACTTTGGATCCCGATACCTCGACATCCGGTTATCTCATTCGAATAAAGATATCACCATTAGATTCGTCTCGACTATACACATCTAATGGTAATATCTTTGTACAAATAGACGAGATATCGGGATCCAAGTGGCAAATTCATTTTTGAAATTTCCGGTAATATATTGTAGGGGTGTGCAGTTTAAAGCAGTTTCAATACTAATTTTAATTACTCATAATTAGGACCGTGACATATATTACGTAATATTTTACTATAGAGCCCACCAGGTAAGATATTTGAAGCATGTGACTTTATATATTACATAAGACCTCCCCCCAAGGATATTACGTAATATCTGTCCAGCCCTTAGTCTATTTTGATTGTAATAATTCAGTTTCAATTTAGATCACAAAATTATTGTTTTTTATATTATTGTGAGTAATACTGGAGTTAATGCAATTTGTTTACTATTGTATATTAAATTATGCACTTATTGTTATTGTCCGCCGTTTGTTACTTGCTGCCTGTCGTTTATTTTTTGTTCACCATCTGTTGCTAGCTGTTGTTATTGTCATTAATTAACTAATTAATTTCATTTCATTTAGCACGAAGACAAAATGCTGATAAACTCGCCGAAATGGGTTTAAGTGAGTAACAATAATAATAGTGACAATTGTATTATAGTAAATAAGTCTTATAAATATTGGCGTTTTTACACATTAACAATATTGTTGATAAAAAAAACTATTATAGCGCATTATCCTAAAAAAGAGAAGTTGCCAACAAAAAGAACGAGAAAAGTAAAAAAAAAATGGTAAGAGTGGTGGTGCTTTTACTGCTACCGAATTAATTTTTTATTCAATCTTTATTTACGATTTCTTTACGGGACGGGTCAAAAGACTTCTAATTAATCTAATATTTGCGACAAAAACAAATAATTCTCGCTCGTATAAAACTTTATTCAAAAAACTAAATTTTATGAGTCTAGCAGATGTTCATTGTGTAATAAAGATATCGAAAATATAATGGACTACGTACAAATAAATAGGTGAAAATTGAATAAATAGTATTTGGTGTGACATCCTAATATAGGCATCAGTACTAACAAAACATTCTTGTAGTGAGCATTATTTTCTATTAATAACATCAATATTAGTAACTACGTATAAACTATAGTATAATTAGATGTAAAGCACATAAACAAACCACAGACATAATTTAAATTCATAAAACTTTGATTCTCTTTTCCGATCCGATTTTATTTTTATTATTACTATTGATATCCTTTTTATAAAAAATTCAAGCAGTGAATTGTTTATTCTCATTGGAATCTAAGGATCAAAAAGTAAGAAAAAAATAATTATTTTATCGCAGTGTATTTAATTTGTCGTCCAATCAAATATCGATATAAAAAATGTATTAAAACTTATACAAACATTCAAAATGAAATATTTCAGATACAAGTGCTTACCAAACAAATCATCACCGTGGCTAAATCTTCTTAGATCTGAATTGACTTCTTCGACCGAAGACATATTCATATCAACTGAAGATGCATCTGTTCCATCTTCATCAATATTTTCAACTATCCATTTTGAACCAAGACGTCGTATTTCTCTGATTTCTTCAAGAAGTTGATTAACATTAGGTCTTTGAGCTGGATTTGCATGCCAACATTTTTTCATCAAATCCTTCCAACATCTTGGCATTCCGTAGGAAAATTTAGGTCTTAAGCCATCTATAATAGCTAACGCTAACTGAGCAGCAGAAGGATAATCACCAAATGGAGGTTTACCCCCAGAAGCAATATCAGCCATAATAATTCCAATTGAGTAAATATTTGATGTTTGTGTATGTGGTTGACCATTTAATATTTCGGGTGCCATATAAGACATCACACCATATAATTCTTTTGATAAACCAGTTTCTTCAACAGATCGCAAATATGAAAGACCAGCTATCTCAATTTCATAATCTAGTTTCCCTTTAAGCACATTTCCAATGTGAAGGTTACAGTGAATATAGTTTTTTGTGTGTATAGACTGCAGATTTTCAACTATGCTTTCCAATAGCGCCACTCGCTGATACCAAGTTAAATTATGATGTTCATTTTGTAAATGTTGTCGAAGGTTATCTTTTTTTGCATCACCGTTATTTTCGTTTATTTTACCAAGAGGTTGCATATCTAGATGAAATTCAAGTTCAGTTTGTGATAAATTAAGTTATAAATGAATCTATACTATATAAAAGCATAACAACAAAAAGGTTACCAATGTCAATTCGAATTGATTCCAATCTACTGCAAACCATCTGGATTAAAGGCCGATCTGTCGGCTCAGGTTGCCAACAATCCTTATATAATAGCATGTATTCAAGAGGCGTATTGATAATTGGATCTTCACGTAGTCCATCACTAATTTTACCCGTAAGGGATTGATAATTACTGATATAGTCTTTAAAAGGGATACAGCAGCTTGATATTTCCCAGAATAAAACGCCTAAACCGTAAATATCTGATCTTTTGTCTTTCTTATATCTGTGGTCTATCAGAGTTTTAGGTTCAATATACGGTATCGCGCCAAAAAATCCCGAAGTGCTGGTGGATAGGCTATTAATGTTCTTAGAAAGGCCAAAATCCGAAATTTTTATATGACCATTATGTAATAAAATATTTTTAGAATGCTTTTTATATAAAAATAGAAAATGATAAAATTTAATGGATTGTTTGTTACTAAATAAATTCACATGAGCATAACAAATATTACCAAATCTCGATGAATTATATCGCGCGAATGAAGGTGATGAATGCCATCAGCCATTTGCTTTGCTATTGATATCTTTGTAGCCCAGTCTAAAGTATCGCGTTTCTCTTTTAAAAATTCAGATAACGTTCCGTTATTTGCGAATTGCATTACTAGAAAATAGGAGTTTCTGTCTTGAAACAGAAAATTAAATTAATAATTTTCATCAAATAATTTACTCTATAATGAATTATTTCACATACTCTCAGTAATTCCGTATAATGGAATGATACTCTCATGTTGTTCCAAATTACTATGTATTTTTAACTTTAAATACAAAAGTACGTAAGTGAATACTAGATTTAACTCGTTAAAAAATTCAATACTGCGTTAATAATTACCTCTTTTATAAATGCAAATAAAATATCTTTTTCTTTTTCTTTAATATGGCATTTTCTGATCTTTTTGAGTACAATTTTTTCGGTCATTGAATTGCATTCAGCTAAATAAACTTTTCCGAATCCTCCTTCACCAATAAGTTTTCCCTTAGAAATTGTTTCGTGTGGTATTCTACGAATTTTACCATCAGAAATTGCATCATCAAACCATTTTTCTAAAGACGTCATCTCAAAACTGTAGAAAGTATGTATGTACGTATATCACAGGGATTTTACATCGACATTTGATTCATGCGTACTATGTATATGTACTACATCTATCTACGTAGTGCAAGTACGTAAATAGGATGCGGCGGCGCATAACTAATTCAGTCGAACTGATCTTTTCTCCGATCCCGACTACCAATCAAATCGCAAGATATAAAGTATTAATTAAAGGTTAGAACCAGTGTTAGGAATGGAAAAAAGATAAATTTTGCAAGGAATATTTTTTGTCAGATACAAGCTGTTTTTCAAAATTTTACACTTTGGTCAAGGGATCGGAAGTATCTAAATAAGGAAATTCTAATAAAGAAATACGCATGACCATCAACTACGTATCACTGCTTGGTGATCTACGTACTGTTTGTTCGTTCATTATATGGGTCGACACATATTTTTGGACGTTCTCTTTACGCCTTTTTAATCTTTAATTTATAAAGAATATTCTATAAAAGAGTATTTTTAACGAATCGGTAAGAAGTTATATTTTTATTGAGAGCCCCTTGAACATGAAATTATTTCGTGCAGAAACCGAAAAAACGACTTGCTGTTCGCAAGTCTATAGATGGGGTATGAAACCTGATTTACATATATTTCTTGACCTGACGCAGAATATACCCTCCACTATTCGAGAGTGGCGCCAATACTGGATTTGTCCTAACTTTACAAAGTAAAGACACTGCTCACGTAGTAGATGCGACCGCCTCATCACTCAAACGCACTAGTGAACCAACTCCTGTCGATAAATCATCTTATAAAAGTTAAAAAGGCTAGTGAAAAGAAGGACAAGGATTCATCCATGTTAAAAGAAAACCTTATCAAGTAGTCAGAATCACCAAGTTCTTCATCAAGTACGATCACTTTACAAACCAAAAACTATCACGAACTCTGGTAATTTTACCGATTTGTACAATGCAATTATTAAGGCTGAAGAACGAATTGAAGTACCCTAACCATGGCGAAAAAAAAGTTACGGGTCATGTGATTCCGATCTATCCGAACTAATAAGATTTTTCCAAACCAAAATTCCGATCCGAATTCCGATCCGAACCCCAAATCATATTATTGTATTTTAATAAATAACAAACTTAACAAATATGATTAAAATTGTTACTTTTGCTTTTAATTTTTTGATTTGACTTGATTTGTTTGATGAAAAAATATATTGTTCTTGATTTGTTTGATTTGATTGATGAAAAATACATTGTTCTATGCTTTTTTATTAATACAGATATATTCACAATAAATTCTAACTGTATCTATTGTATGTAAAATAAAAATTAGTCCTTCCTAAGTTAGATGTATACAATAATGTAAAATAAAAAATTTTAGTTTATTAATATAATGTCTTCGAAGTGCCATATCATAAATCACGTGCTTATCTTCTTTTGATGCGTCACTGATTTCCAGACACGTTTTTTCAGACATGATCTTGTATAATTTTCCTCTGTTAATATATATTCAAGTCTGTTCTACACTTAATATTTGCATATAAAAAAAATGAGTGAAAACAAATCTCAAAGTGAAAAAAGATACAGTAGCTGTCATACATTAAAGAAAATTATTGACTTTTGCCATCCTTTTGCTAATATCCCAGAATAAGAACATGCTACTTGCAACTAATGCTCTGCAAGATTGAAAAACAAATGCCAGGAAAAAAATATTCATACATCATCAAAGAAAAAAGCAAAATTAGAAATAAGCAACAATATAAATTGAGACAACATTATCTTACCTCGCAACAATAACATCTTCAATAACATTGAACAGCTTTATGTAGTGGTAATACTGAAGATATCCTGAATATAACACTAAACAAAAGTACTGATGGCAACCAGCAGAGTGATAACTCTAAGATGCTCTTATACAATTTAAATGAAGTATATGAAATTGTTAGCGAGTGTTTTAAAGCAGAAACATCCAACGAACCTATAAAATTTGCTTTTGAGATTGAGTTGGATCAAGATCTTCTTGCTGCAGTTTTTCTGGATCAATAAAACTTGGTGTCAAACACACTTGATTTAAAAATAATTGAAGAGAGATTTTACCAACTTGCCAATATACTCATTATATTGCTCGAATCAGATTTTGATTATTATTGGGAGATACACAAAATATACCTTAATAGCAAAAAGAAAATGTTCTCAGATTCTGTTACAGTGTATCTTAATTGCACAATGCAGAATAATTAGGCCTAGAGAAGACCAAACAATCAATCACTGAGAAGATGAAGTGAAGCTTATACTTCTATTAAAAGATATATCTGTATAGAAAGTATTAAACTCACAATAGTTCTGAAACAACAATATATTTTTGTCCAAGATGATTACCAAATGGAACACGAGAAGCCAACATATCAGTGAGTTGAATTTCTTATAAAGGTAAGAGAATGAATTCAAAACAACATTAAACTCAATATGCGAAGTACAGAAATCTATTACCAACTTTGCAAGGATAAACTTCTTAATCCAGAGATTCACATAATAGAACAATATTATTAAATATCTTTATATAGCAAAATAACTTATATAATGAATCAAGCAAACTAGTTTTTATTAGCAAAGTTGTATCTTGAAAGATTTGAACTTACAGAAAGAGAGTTTACAGTTCTTAATTATTTGAAGAATGACTTTGTGCAAGTCTTGAAGTTTCTGATACCATTAATTAAACATAACAGTATTAAGAATATAACTGAAATTATCATAAACTCTATGTTTAAGACAAATCAGGAGAGATTTAAACTTTTTGCAGTAAATGCAAATTGTGATAAATACGGTATGCCAATAGCATATCTGTATTTTATCACATCTAGTAGTACTGAGAAAGTTCAGCATGTTCCAAGAAATAATATAAAAACACGAGTTGAGATGCTATAAATATTCTTCACCAGTTTTCGACAGGAGAAGTTGCATCCAGTATTTGTTTTATCAGATAAAGATACAGAATAAATATCAGTAGTTAGTAAAGCTTAGTTATGAATGATCAATATTCAACTTTGTTATTGGCATCTTAAGCACGTAATTGATAAATGGCTCAAAGACAAAAAGTTTAAAACAAATACATACTTTGCAACTAAGATATTGGAAGCCCATTATAAATTTAACTTTATAGATTTATTGTGAATTCAAGATGATATTGGATTCTATCATTCAGATAATTTTAGTAAAGAACTTTTAGAAATGATTAAAAAATATTCAAACATGTATCCACTTATATCAGTGATCAAAAATTATTTTCTGATTTTGAAAGAGATTTATCATCTTTGTGTTCAAGAGGTGTATCAGTTTTGTCATTTGCATAATCTTCTAAGATTATGAAGTTACCTGTAGTCAAATTGGTACAATGAAAAGAACTGAAAGCTATTTGCTCAATCTTCATACTCACTAACCATGCCTTTCGCACATATTACTATGATCACAGAAAGTCACTGGCAAATTCTAAAGTATAATTATAAATATAATTATAACTATTCATGAATAGATTAATTTATACAAATTATAACAGAGCAACTTGTGTCTGACTATAAAATCAAACTGATTTAATATAATAAAAATCACATTTTTCCATCATGGTGATATGTGTTCAAAAGAGACTGATACAAGAATGTTGCAATAGATATTCAACTTGACATCAAAGAAAAATATTATGTTGATATTAATAACTGGATCTGTTCTTGTTCAGTATACTTACGCAGTTGCTAAATATCTTATCAACAAAAGAAATAGTAGACAATTTCTACTCACTTTTTTGAAGACAACATGATGATATAATTATTCTTTGCTCATTTTTGGGAGTGACAAAGCACCAGTTATTGCTTTGACAAATAATTCCTGGATCAGACTTAGCACGATAGTAGTCAAAAACAATTTTATTGAAGAAGGTAACTCCAGCTCGAGCAACTTATAAAATACATTAATAAAGATGAATCATGATGTGATGGAGGAAAAATTGCTCAATATAAAAAAATTTAATGTCGCATTGGCATTATATGAGCGGGAGATGGATAATGATGATTTTATTAGTAACTTTGATGTCTTGGTAATGCCATTTGTGAAGGAGATTGAAGGATGCAAAGAAGCATTACAAACTCACACTCAACAAGGTACTTGGAAATCAAAGAACAGAAAGAATAGAAAGCTTACCTTTTGGTTACATTAATTTTTTTATTTTATTGGAGGTGTTTTATCATTTTCTTGTAAGACATTCGATATTTCTTAATTCTCTTTAATTTAAATTTAAATATAAATATAAATACGACGACAACAAGGAGTAATTAAAGTTTTGATTATTATAAAAAGTTTAAAGTTTTTTGATTATAATGATTGCATAAGTATAAACACCGGGCAGGGATCCGAATAGTCAGAAGGATCGGAATCACATGACCCGTAACTTTTTTTTCGCCATGACTAGGGTATCCAACGAATTGAGAGCACAAATCAAGAAGTTATTATATATAATAATCAATCTGAGCAATCAGAATACTTTATTTTTATTTTTATAATATAATATTAGTAAAAAGCTATTATTTTCTTAAATTATTTTTTTTATATTATCTTTCCTCTTTAAGTTATAACACTTAATAAGTGCGTGGCTGAAATGTTTTCTCTTTACATCGTTTCGTCCTTAAAACTCCCATCACTTTTAAAACTTTTGTTTTCAAACATCTCAACCGCCAAAAAGACTATTCTGGTCTGGTTTCGAAGCGCTTTAACATCTGTTGCATTATTCTTGACAGGTATTCTAGCCACTTTATTAACTGCAAAAGTATATAAAGTATCTTTGAATGTGGATTCAAGTTTCGTGTTATAAACAAAATTTACTGACTTCTACATCTTGCTTTCTGCATCTAAAGGATTCAAAATTTTCGGCATCTCAGATAGCACACTTCGGCGCTGAAATAAAGGGGCAAAAATACACGTTTCTAGACTTCCCTCGGGACAAAGAGCCTATAATGTCGAATCAATGCTCAGAAACTACAGTGCTGATGATTCTACCACCACTTCCGCCTCCACCTAGGCGTCCCAACATGAATGCTTTGTTTACGCGAGAGTCTCCAGCCCGACACAGAAGAAGAACTTGAAAAGCAGAAACAGCACCTCATCTCCAATATCTGCTCCGGCATTAACTTCAAGAGACCCGGATTGCGTTCCTTATTGGAACGATCGAGTCGCAGATGGTCAAGGAGATTGTGGTTGTCCACAGAGACAAGCTCTGTAAGTTCGTTTTCAACCTCATCGAGTTCATCTTCCACCTTAATAGCACAAGGCTTGTGGTTCTCTCAAATGACAGTCCAATGTATGAATGGGAATTATCCCAGGATATCCTTATCATTAATACCGTCTTCATCTGCAGACTATAAGGAAAGCGATCTGTTAGGTAAATATTATTTATCTGCACTTCATTCACCTAAACCAAATCACTTATTTTTTTAGATACAGACGAGAACGGAAACAAGACAAAAAGCTAAAAATACAGGAAGAAAGTGCGAACAACGCGACGAGTTAAGAGAACAAAGAAAGCACACTCACCAGAAGTACGAATGTATCCCAATTCTTCTCAGAAGATCTTGCTTCGACAGTGGATGGATTGTGCTAGATTAGGTATACATGGTAGTAATCAATTACCGTCAGCATTATAGAACTACAAAACAGTTTATTTTCAGAGTGTTTCTTCGGCTGAAATTAGACACAAAGGAATGGGCGTTTATAGAAATGGTGCTATATGAAGTGCTTGATCATGTTATTTCAAGTGCTATACAGACCAGAGATGAAGTCATTGCAAGAAATCGAAAGAGAAAAATTCAAGATCCTTTCATTTTACCTCTAAAAAGAATGATCGTCAAACTATTAGTATTCGTTCCTAGTACTGCTGTGAACCACTTCGTTTTTACCTAAGACTATTACATAATAATGTTCTTGCTAGTAATCTGGACATCCACGTTACAAAGATTTAGAAAAGTCATTATTTTAGCATGAATTTTGAAGATACAATCATTGTTGGCCGAATGATACTGGAAAAGTTACAATGGACTCGAAATTAATATACGAAAGAAAATTAGGACATGGGACATTTGTATGGGTGTATGGAAAGTCTATCTGTGATAATCAAGCAGAAAAAATCCATGTTGCAGCCGTTGATCCTGGTGTCCGAACTTTTCTCACATGGTATTTACCCACAGTCGGCTATGGCAATTTTGGCGACAATGATATTGACCGTATTGTACGCCTCTATCTTTTTCTGGATTCACTGACTTCACGCACCACTAGAGCACCAGCAAAGAAGTGTAACTCTATAAAACGAGCACAAGCTCGCTTAAGAAATGCATACAAAATTTAGTGGATGAAGTACATAAAAAACTGCAATGTGGTTGGCTCGAACTTTTGATATAATAGTATTGCCAACATTTGATAGTACACGAATGTCGCGATGCCGACAAGGAAGAAGACTTAATATTAGGACAGTTCGGAAGATAATGGGTTGGGCGCATGCGAGGTTTAGGAAACGATTGGTATTTAAAATGGAAGAATTTGGTAAGATTGTTATAACGTCGGTGTCAGAACATATACAATCAAAACATGCAGTTATTGTGGATACATTAAGAGGAATTTAGGTGAGGTTCTGATTATTAGTACTTAAATGGCGCCCGGAGAATTTTTCTCTGGGCATTGTTTGATGGAGCCTTAGTTATGTAATATAATTATGCTAATTAGTTGAAGTACCTAGCCACGGAAAAAAATTTGCCTTTCACGTGATTCCGATCCCATGTCGACCATCCGATATCCCCCTTAAAATCATGCACAAATCAAATCGCAAGATCAATGTGTAACGCAAAAAATTTAAAATAGCTTGTACATGTAGAGTCCTTTATGTCAAGAAAAAACGGGGCAATACGGTATTTGAAGATCTGCACTCTCTGATCGTCAACCAATAGGAGTGCACAAATTTTTGATCAACCCGGCAAAACAAGAAAATGAAACACAGGAAGGTAATGCTCAAATCTAGCTTGATACACTAATAAAAAGTGTCGGCGAGGTAATTTTATATATAACCTTGTCCTCCACTCTAACCTTAACCCTAACCCAATCTTATAGCGTTAAAATATAGTATTTCCGGATCGGAGACCGTTTTTGCTTGACATAAGGCAGTGTTGTCACGGGACAGCTTTGGACATGCTGTTGGACAATCTTGGACATTTTTGACAAAAAAAAATCAAATTACTCAAAATTTTATTAAATTAACCTGTTTGGACATTCTAATTAAAAATGTTTAGAATCATATATTTTTTAATTAATTTTTTAATAGTACAAGAGTTTGGACATTGAACAGTCGAAAAAGTGCTTGGAGATCCAAAATGTACAACACTGACATAAGGGTATTTGTACATCGTACATGTATCTTGGAATTTTACTTATGAAACAATCATTTGTGTTCTAACAAAAAAAGGTTCTTTTTTCCAATATTATGTTCACGTTTATTATACAATAACCTTAATCTTGAACCTAATCCAACCCTAACCGAAACACTATTTAATAATATGCATGATTTTAAGGGGATATCGGATGGTCGACATCGGAATCGGAATCACGTGTAAGGCACTTTTTTGCCGTGGCTAGGGTATTAGATTCAATCCAAAAACTTCCATGTTTTGGAGACTTAAATATGCGAAGTGCTTAACGGTAATTGAGACAACGACAGGATATTTTAAATTTAACTGAAGAAAGTGTAAACCTTGTTAACTTTGCTTTTGAAATGCCAGTTGGCATTTTTGGTGTAAAACTCTTTTTACATTAATTAACGCTGTCATTATCAATGTTAGGTTCACCAATAGAAAGTACAGTAACAAGTTGTTATTGTATAAATATCTAGTATAAATTAATAGTATCATATTTAGATAAATATTTATTATTACAGTTAAAGCTCTGTTCGGGTCGAGTTTGATCCGGAAATCGTAAAATAGTTTTCGTTAATAACTTTTATTTTTACTCTGAATGTAATTGTGTATTTACAAATTCTCGTTCAATTTGAATTAATATGGAACGAGAAATAACGTTTTTTAGTCTGATCAGAAATATTTCGGGCGGGTTTGACACCAATCCGACCGACCCGAATTAACATAATTTTTTTGTGGCAAAGTAATAAATATACTTATAAGCAAGTATTATCATCGCTGCTGTTTGTGTATGCTGCTTTATGTTGATAATATGTTGATTTATAAACCAAAGTGCCTTGTCCAAATCAATCTTTTTGCTTGCAAGTAATACAAGCACACCAATAATTTCTCGCCATAATTAGTTGGTCTCTTAAAAAAGTAATAGATAAAAGCAAAAGCTAAAGACCAAGCAGGCTTAAAGAGAGCCAAGAAAAATAAAATAGATTGTAAACTTTAAAAAATCATCATATTAAAAAGGTGTAATAAATTTTATTGTTCAGTGATCACTATTTTTAGTGTGAAAAAATGTAGAGTCCAAACTAAAAAAATGACAAATGATGTAATAAATCAGTGTTCAACAATCATCTTTTTGAATAATTTGTGGTATGAGATTATCATCTTGTGTTATAAAGATCCAAATATTCAGGCTTGCATCTTTCTTTTGTTCCAACTAAACTCACCCTCTTTCACTATACAGCTAACTCACCACTCTTTTATTACAATCTCTGCTATGATCAAAAATAACGTATCTCTTTTAGCATAGATCTTGTTATACACAAAAGTAAAAAACCGCGTAATGAAAATAAGGACAAAGAATATAATAAGGAACACGTTAAAAGACATAAAAAATATTCTTTAAATGATGATCCAAAATTCTGGCTTGCAAAGTTTGATTTCAAAAATTTGAGTAAGTTTTACTATAAAACATTATACAATTTATTCAAAAACCTTGAAAGCAGTGAATCTTTTTTTGATAGTGAAGAGCTTTCTGAAATTAGTGCGAAGATATGAAATTTTTTTTTCAGAATACAGTAAATAATTAAATATGATGTTCAGTTGTTTCTCATTTTCTGTAAAAAAAATTTGTCACTAAGCCTTTTGGTAAGTCTAACCCAAGTTCTTGGCATATCGGGTATGCAAATAGCTTTTATTATTTCAAAATATTTAAATATTGTTTTAATATTTTACAGAACTAAATGATTAAATATCTGAAGAAAGCTGGATTGATTTTAAAAACACCCAGTATAGATTACTCGATCAAAAAATTCTTGTATTAAAAGGTGAAGATTTTATTAAAAATTTATGAGAAAATAACAAAATATTAACTTTTAACTTTATAATTCAATAAAAGATATGCTATAGATCTCAAATTTCCCAATCTGAAGATAATTTTGTGCTCGAAGTGACGATTTAACAAATAATCAATAATTAATATAAGTATACATATATTTTTTTGATAATAATTAACAAATATTTATTTATCACGATTGGTTGTGCAAAGAAAATAAAAAGCCTTCAAAAAGGTTCAAAAAAAATCTTGATAACTAATTTCTCAAATAAAAATGAAGTTATAGATAAATCTGATGAGGAGTCAACCTGAAAAATCAATGCTCTATTCAGCGATAACTCTGATGACATGATTAAAAAGCCTTCAAAGAAAAGCATAAAATGATGAAACATCAGATGAAAATTTCAGCCATAAAATGAAAAAGACCAAAGATAACTTACTTGCATCCAATAAGCAAGACAATGTTTTGACTTATAAATTGTCATTACCAAAGATGAAACTATCAATATAATTGCCTTCAATGAACAAAGTATGGTGCATAAAATCTAAAATCATCAAACGTTTGTATTTTATAGAATGTATTTACTTCTTTATTAAGAAGTAAATACAAAATTTAATCTGTGAATATGCTCGGAAAAAGCCTATTCTATTTACTTCTTAGTAAAGAAGTTTATACATTTTATAAAATACAAATTTTTGATGAATTTAGATTTTATGCACCATCAGCAAAGAAATCGAGATGGTGCAACCAAAAGTTCACTATTTTTCCAAACTCTTCTATTATCACCACCAATCCAATAGTCCTCAATGAACAAAGTAATAGTGATTTTACAGTTTCTCATAGACAATCATCATCTCCTATCACTACCCCTGTTGCAAAGAAATCCAAAAAGTCTACTATTTTCCCAAAGTCTTCTATTTTCACTGATGACATTCCCAACCTAGCTGTTCCCAATAAACAAAATAATAGTGATTCCACGACAGGTAAAGATATCAATATCCCTCTTTCTGCTATACAAAAGTTACAACGGTTAAGCAAAAAAGAGCAAAATGAGAAGACCAAGAGTGTAAATATTTCCTTTAACCCATTACCTAATCGCGATAATGAAGATAATGTTAATGAACAAACAGCTTCTATTATTAATCTTATTTTGCGATTTTGAACAGAATTTTTGGCAAAAACTTTCAATTTTGATGCTCTATCAAAAAGAGAATGGCAATTCGTGGAAATAATCAAAAGTGATGGAGATTCTGAGTTTGTTTATGCATTTTTTACAACAGAGGGATGAGCTAGACTCATTGAGTACCAGCGCAAATTGAAAGATACAATTAATGAACTTGAAGAATACTGAGCAATACTGAAAATTTTTGATTCTTTTTCAGATGTTGGATCACTTCACAGCTCTAATTCCAATGCTCAGGCAAAGACTAAAAAGAATAAGCGGCTAGTGACCAAAAATAAAAAACTAAAATTTGAAGCAATTTGTTCACATGATATATATATAGTATCTTCGCATATACCTTCTGTAAATTACTATTAAATGTCTGTAAAATTAGTATTTAATAAAGCATAGCATTTCTTTCCAAATATATCATATACAGACAACTCTCGCTATTATCAACCTCTTTAATATCAATACCTCTTTATTATCAACATTTATTGCAGAACAAATTTCACTTGGACTAATATATCGATATTAACTCTAACCTCAGAGTTATCAACCCACTTATATATCAACGAAATGCCTGGTCCCGTCATGTTGACAATAGAGAGGGTTGACTGTATTTCCTATTATAATCATACAATAGTTTTATAAAATGATTTACAAGAATATGAGACTTCTTGTAAATTTATACGTATATTTAAAAACCTTTGTTAATTCTAATAACATTCTTGTAGATAAATTAATAAAATTCTTGTAAATTTCCTAGTTGATTTTTTCATAGGGATTGTAGTTTAAAACAGTTTCAATACTAATTTTAATCACTCATAATTCGGGCCGTGACATATATTACGTAATATAATTTTACATGTACTATAGAACCCATCCCCTCCCCCGGTAAGATATTTGAAACATGTGACTTTATATACACACCCCTACAGTATATTACCGGAAATTTCAAAAATGAATTTGTCACTTTGTAACCCGATATCTCGACATCCAGTGATCCCATTCGAACACAAATATCACCATTAGATTCGTCTCGACTATACGAATCTAATGGTGATATTTGTGTTCGAATGGGATCACTGGATGTCGAGATATCGGGTTACAAAGTGACAAATTCATTTTTGAAATTTCCGGTAATATACTGTAGGGGTGTGTATTACATAAGACACTGTTAGACCCCCTCCCCAATGATTTACGTAATACATGTATCTGTCACAGCTCTTATTGTCTATTTTGATTGTAATTACGTACATAGTTAATAAATCAGTTTCATTTAGATTACAAAATTATGTATTGTGAGTAATACTTGAGTTAATACAATTTGTCTACTACGTACTGTATATTAAATTATGCACTTATTATTATTGTCCGCCGTTTGTTACTTGCTGTCTGTCATTTATTTGTTGTTCACTATTTGTTGCTAGCTGTTGTTAGCTGTTGTTATTGTCATTAACTAACTAATTAATTTCATTTAGCACGAAGACAAAATGCTGATAGACTCGCCGAAATGGGTTCAAGTGAGTAACAACAATAATAGTGACAATTGTATTATAGTAAGCAAATCTTATAAATATTGACGTTTTTACACATTAACAATATTGTTGATAAAAAAACTATTATCCTAAAAAAAAGAGAAGTTGCCAACAAAAAGAACGAGGAGAGTAAAAAATGATAAGAGTGGCGGTGCTTTCACTGCTACCGAATTAATTTTTTTATTTGATCTTTAATTTAATTTTTGACCCGTAAAGAAATCGTAAATAAAGACTTCTAATTAATCTAAACCTAATATTTGCGACAAAAACCAATAATTTTCGCTCGTATAAAACTCGTATTCAAAAAATCAAATTTTATGAGTCTAACAGATGTTCATTGTGTAATAAAGATATCGAAAATACATGTATAATGGACTACGTACAAATAAATAGGTGAAAATTGAAGAAATACGTAGTATTTGGTGTGACATAGGCATCGGATAGATAACGATAAGGTACATGTACTAACAAAACATTCTTGTAGTGAGCATTATTTTCTATTAATAACCTCAATAGTATAATTAGATGTAAGGCACATAAACAAACCACGAGAACTACAAAGACATAATTTAAATTCCTAAAACTTACTCAAACTTTGATTCTCTTTTTCCGATTCGTTTTTCTTTTCATTATTACTATTGATATCCTTTTTATAAAAAAAATCAAGCAGTGAATTGTTTATTATCATTAGAATCTAAGGATAAAAAAGTAAAGGATTAGTCAGAAAAAAATAATTATTTTATCACAGTGTATTTAATTTGTCGTCCCATCAAATATTAAATATCAATATGAATAATGTATTAAAACTTAGTATACAAACATTCAAAATGAGATACAAGTGCTTACCAAACAAATCATCATTGTAGCTAAATCTGAATAGACTTCTTGTTCAACCGAAGACATATTTATATCAACTGAAGATGCATCTGTTCCATCTTTATCAATATTTTCAACTACCCATTTTGAACCAAAACGCAGTATTTCTCTGATTTCTTCAAGAAGTTGATTAACGTTAGGTCTTTGAGATGGATTTTCATGCCAACATTTTTTCATCAAATCCTTCCAACACCTTGGCATTCCGTAGGAAAATTTAGGTCTTAAGCCATCAATAATAGCTAGAGCTAACTGAACAGAAGAATAATCATCACCAAATGGAGGTTTACCCCCAGAAGCAATGTCAGCCATAATAATTCCAATTGAGTAAATATCTGATGCTTGTGTATGTGGCAGACCTTGGAATAATTCAGGTGCCGTATAAGGCGGTGCACCATATAATTCTTTTGATAAACCAGTTTCTTCAACAGGTCGCAAATATGAAAGACCAGCTATCTCAATTTCATAATCTAGTTTCCCTTTAAGCACATTTCCAATGTGAAGGTTACAGTGAATATAGTTTTTGGTGTGTATAGACTGCAGATTTTCAACTATGCTTTCCAACAGCGCCACTCGCTGATACCAAGTTAAATTATGATGTTCATTTTGTAAATATTGTCGAAGGTTATCTTTTTTTGCATCACCGTTATTTTCGTTTGTTTTACCAAAAGGTTGCATATCTAGATGGAAATTCAAGTTCAGTTTGAGATAAATTAAGTTATAAATGATATCTATACTATATAAAAGCATACCAATGTTAGAAACATGTAATTTAGAATCAAGTTTGTCGTTGAGTTCGTCAATTAAATCTACTAAGGCAGGGTTGAAAACAAGATCAATTCGAATTGATTCCAATCTATGGCAAACCTCCTGGATTAAAGGCCGATCTTTTGGTTCGGGTTTCCAACAATGCCGATATAATTCCATATATTTAAAAGGGGTATCAGGTAATGGATCTTCACGTAGTCCATTAATAATTTGACCCATAAGGGCTTGCTGATTAAGGTCTTTAAAAGGGATACAGCAGCTTGATATTTCCCAGAACAAAACTCCTAAACCGTAAATATCTGATCTTTTATCTTTCTTATATCTGATGTCTGTAAACATTTTAGGCTCAATATAAGCTGTCGCGCCCAAAATTCTAAAAGTGCTAGATGTTTGGCTATTAATGTCCTTAGAAAGACCAAAATCCGCAATTTTTATTTGACCATCATGTAATAAAATATTTCTGGAATGCTTTTTTTATATATAAATAGAAATATGAGAAAATTATTAAATTGTTAATTGCTACTGAATAAACTTTATAAATATTACCAAATCTCGATGAATTATATCGCGCGAGTGAAGATAATGAATACCATCAGCCATTTGTTTTGCTAGTGATATTTTTGTAGCCCAGTCTAAAGTATCGCGTTTCTCTTTCAAAAATCCAGAAAGAGTTCCGTCATTTGCGCATTGTATTACTAGATAATAGGAGTTTCTGTCTTGAAACAGAAAATTAAATTAATGATATTCATCAAAGTAAATTTACTCTATAATAAATTATTTTCACATACTCTCGCTCTCACTAATCCCGTATAATTGAATAATATTTGCATGTTGATCCAAGTTACTATGTATCTTCAACTTTAAATACCAAAATAATTTTATAAATTAATATTAGATTTAAACAATTCAATACTGCATTATAATCACCTCTTTTATAAATGCAAATAAAATATCTTTTTCTTTTTCTTTAATATGGCATTTTTTGATCTTTTTGAGTACAATTTTTTCGGGGATTGAATTGCATTCAGCTAAGTACACTTTTCCGAACGATCCATCACTAAGAAGTTTTCCTTTAGAAATTTCTTCGTGTGGTATTTTACGAATTTTACCATCAGAAATTGCATCATCAAACCATTCTTCTAAAGACGTCATCTCAATAACGATAAATATATCGCAGGGATTTTACATCAACATTTGTTCATGCAAACTACAGTCGACTCTCGATATAACGACCATGCAGATCCTATTGTAAACAATATAAATTCAATAGAATCTGCATGTACTACATATATCTAAGTACATGTAGTGGATGCGCCGGAAAAATTTGGATTAATTTTTCGTCAGGTAATGCAAATCTTACTATTTTTGTTACGTATGCATTGTTAATCATATACAGGAGTTTTAAGTACATGTAAACATCAAAGGTTGAGTTAACTCCAAATTTTTGAATTTCACGTTTACGCGTTTTTTTAAAGTTTCGAATATTCACATATTGACACATATTGACACACATTTACACGTTTTAATATGTAATAGGTGTTTTTTGTCATTCTACAATATAACACGTTAAAATGCCACCTAATAAAAAAGTCACAGCTATATCTCGCGCACAAAATTATCCTGATGATTTTTATGCTGAAAATGGCATATTCATGTGTCGTTTTTGCTCCTGTTCAATCACCTATGACAATCTTTCTTATATTACTTCGCATTTAAACTACAAAAACATAAAAGTCAAAAAAACACATAAAAAATGGAAAATCTGAATGACAACAAGGCATTCAAACAATTATACGAGCAGCAGAGTCCAAAAAAGCTGTAATAAATGAGTTTCTTAAGGCGTGGGTTAATGCCAATATTCCTTTAGAAAAGTGGATAAATTTCATCCATTTTTAACAACCTATTGTCGTGAAAGTGGCGTTATTCCTGCTGCTGATACTTTGCGCCGCAAATATTTACCCTGACATATCTGAAGAATATTACATACTGAATTTAAAGAGAAACCTGTAGCCATTATTATTGATGAAACTACAGATTCTTGGGCCCGCAGTGTTGTAAATACTCTGTTTAGTTATTGCAATTCAACAAAACTTGTATCAGTCGATTACTTACAAACTGGTAATAATACCACTATTAGACAACTAGTGATTCAAATTTTTGCTGAACGGTCTATTTCTTTCTCAGTTCCACGACTCTTTATCTGACTCAGCTGTATATGAAGAAATGTCATAGAGAAGTTTTACATCTGATAATGCCATAACTTAGATATAATACTTGATTAGATAATTTACTTATTTATTTTAGTGAAGCATGAATTTCAATTATACAGTTGATATCATAAAAAAATTATTAATAAATATTAAAAAATATTTATTCATTCAAAAAAATCATTGCAACTTTTACATGCATTATTGATTCAGCATGGAATTCAAGAATTTTCTGCTCAAGAATCTCAAACTACCGACACAACATTGACTTTGTAATTTATATTTCTATTAAATGTAACTAGTTAGAATTCTTGATTTAATATAACCTTTTATATTTATGATTATTTGGATTATATATGTGGATTTTATAAAGAAAAGCAACAAGAAAAAATAGAAACAATTAATATTATTAATATTATTTTTAATGATTATTATAATAATGCTTATATTGATATTTATTCGACATCAGGTTCAATAATTTATTTCAGATTTAAATTTTTTCAATATGAATGTGATTCTGGTCCAATACTTGTCTTTTGAACTAACAAACTCAAAATCTTCGTCTATTACAAAACAAATAAAAATAACAAGAATAATTAGCATTTTTAAATTTATTGGATCAATAAAACTGTCAAATTTAGATATTATAGTACAAATAAATATTCATAAACCCACTGCTTTGTTAAATTAGCCATGTGTTTCAGAGCATTATCCTGTTGGAAAATGATATTATTCTTATCCAATTCGTAATGCTCGATAATTCCTAACAAGTCATCATTCAAAATTTTGCAGTATAATTCCTTATTCGTGGTGCCAAAAATGCGTATGACATTATCAACATTGAAGGAAGAAAAGCAACTCCAGATCATAATACTTCCACCACCAAACTTGATCATAGGTTTTACATGACGGTCATCTAGTGGTTCATTTTTGTGTTTCCAATAATATTCACGACCATCTGACTCATATATCATAAACTTAGACTCATCTGATCCTTGTATTTCTTAGCAAATTTTAAACGCAATTTTCGATGTATTATTTTTAAATATGGTTTTTTCATTTAATTCTAGCAGTAAACCATTTCTACGTAAAGTTCTTATATAGTACTATCACTTACATTAATTTTGTTATTAGTTTGTAATTTTTTTGAATTGATACAGCATTGGAACATTCAACAGCCTGTAAAAAATCGTGGGTGGTCAGATTTTGGTAAATCTTTTATAGAACTAGTAGTTTCTAGTTGGATAACAGAAGATTGCGCAATATTTTCTTTTGATGCGATATAACGGGAAGAAATCCTTTAAGAAGAGCAGAAATTTGTGATCTTTCTTCGATAGTAATACGACTCATATTGATTTAATGATATGTTTTTTTATTAAAATAAAATGAAAAATTATACTAATAGATATAACTTTTATATATTATTCGAGTTGTGTTTGTTATAAAATTTGGAAATTTAAATAGATTTACTTTTGAAAGAACAATCAAAAATTGCATTTTTGTACGTTTATTTATCCAAAAGTAGTGAAACTTCTAGTCCCTTTTTGTATATATTTATTTGCACATGTTAATACGTAACATGTAAAATCACGAAAAACTTGTATTACGTACCATTATTATTTTTTTATTTACGTGATGCCACTAAAAAATCATTTTTAGTGACATCATTTATTTTTCCTCTGTTAATGATAGAATTTATTTGTACGCAAAGCTAATTTATAATAAGTGCTTTCTTAAAGCAAAGCTATATCAACCTGCTGTTGTTGCAATTAACGTTAAACACTTCATAGAAGTTTTTGAGGTATTGAATATTATTAATTGATAGAAATGAACAACGCCAGTACGTATGTTTATTAATGTGTTTAACATTAACGTTAAATTAAAGTTTTACTAAAAAAAAGTCTCCTGATGCCTGATTTTCTCAGTATACATGTAGCAGTATCAGTTAGTGTTTCGGGCGAAGCTATTTTTCAAAATCCGAAACGTTTCGCCCAATGAACTTTCTGAGTCCGAAACCCTAATTTGGAAGCACTTTGTAGATCAAATTTGAGCGAAACTCGATACGTATACAGTACGTACATATGCACTTACTAAATGAACGCGCATTATCGCATGATCTTATGCAAGTACATTTTACGTATCGATATCAAACGTTCTTTGTACATGTACGCATGAATCAATATCGATACGTATACGAACTACATGTATTATCGTTATATATAATCTGTTGCTTTTAAGTTGCGATTTTGAGATGACGTCTAAAGAAGAATGGTTTGATAAAGCAACTTCTGATGATGGTAAAATTCGTAAAATACCATACGAAGACATTTCCAAGGGAGAACTTATTGGTGATGGATCTTTCGGGAAAGTGTATTTAGCTAAATGCAATTCAATCGCCGAAAACATCGTACTCAAAAAGATCAAAAAATGCCATATTAAAGGAAAAGATAGCTTCTACGGATTTATAAAAGAGGTGATTATTGTTACGAGTGCTCTAACAGTTAAATGCAAGTATTTACTGGTAACACTATATTGGTATTTAAAGTTAAAAATACATAGTAATTTGAATCATACGAGTATTATTCACTTATACGGAATCAGTGAGAGTATGTAAAATAATTCATTAGAGTGAATTAACTTTGATAATTATTATTAATTTAATTTTGTTTCAAAACTCTTATTTTCTGGTAATACAATACGCAAACAACGGGACATTGCGCGAATTTTTGAAAGAGAAGCACGATACTTTAAACTGGACCAAAAAAATATCACTAGCTAAGCAAATGGCTGATGGTATTCATTATCTTCACTCGCACGATATAATTCATCGAGATTTGGTAAAATTTATTATGTTTAGTAAATTTTATTCGGTAACGGTAACAATTAATTTTTATATTTTTATATTTTTATGCAAAATAGCATTCCAAAAATATTTTATTACGTGATGATCAAATAAAAATTGCAGATTTTGGTCTTTCTAAGGATGTTAATAGCAAACCCTCCAGTGCTTCGGAAAATTTGGGCGCGACACCGTATACTGAGCCTAAAACGTTTATAGACCTCAGATATAAGAAAGATAAAAGATCAGACATTTACAGTTTAGGAGTTTTATTCTGGGAAATATCGAGCTGCTGTATCCCTTTTGAAAGTCTTAATCGAATAGCCTTGAGCATGAAATTATTGAAGGACTACGTGAAGATCCACTTCCTGATACCCCTGTTAAATATATGGAATTATATCAGCATTGTTGGAAACTTGAGCCGGAAGATCGCCCTTCAATCCAGGAGATTTGCAGTAAATTGAACTCGATTGGTTATTGTCTGACGCAAAATGTTATTGGAACACAAAAAGATGAAGAAAAAGCATTTAAGCTGTTTTTTGAACCAGCAGAGGTTGAAGAACCCAAAAATTTGATCGTCGAATGGCCACCTTTTTTTGATTTCGAAAAATTATTCAGAAACACAAGAAAAGAAAGGGCGCCAACTGCATTCATGCTTTTCCGTATAAAATATTTGGAGGGTCTTCTGCGAGTTGGCGTCAATTGTCGGATGCGAATTGTAAGTCGCATGGCTTCCGCAGCTTGGAAACGACAACCAGAATTTATAAAATGTAAATATAAATCCTTATCCTTTGCAGCTAGACTTTTCATTGAGACAAATAGAATGCAAAACCAAATCAAAAATCCAACGTTAAAAAACTAGGCGGTCAGAGACGAAGACCTCAACAACAAATGGTGAACACAGTGTCAATCGGCCTTGATGTTTACCAAACTCCAGCATCAAATACACAAATATTCGTAAACGATCCAATGTCAATTAAATTCATTTATTTGCAAGTAGATTAATTAAATTTTAGATTGGTCTTGTAAATTGCAATTTGAACCAATTATTAGTTTTCTTATTCTGATTGATCAAAATCGATATACTATACTAATAAGATAGACTGTTTTGAAATTATTATAAGATACTGAGTTGGCAATATCGATATATTCTGCAGTTTGATTTCCAATTAGCTATATTTGCTTATGCAGAATTTGGCACCAAAACACATTACGTATCATGTATTTTATTGTTTAAGTAAACTTAGTATCAGAGGTATAATTCTTAAAGTTTCAAGAGAAAAATATTAGATATTTCAATTCTTACTTTCAGATAACGAATTAATAAAAAAGTTATATTTAACTTTCGATTGATTCTTCAATAGTCGCTTCCATATATATATTTATTAATAATTTAATTTTGCCATCATAAATAGCATATCTAAAGGTACATGTAACAATAATTGTTGACATTCACGTATATCGATTGGTATCGATATTGTATGATTTACTGATGTAACGTTTCGGATTAAATTGTCACAAGCATCTGTTGAATTTAAATGAAACCATTTAATGACATTTGTTCGTTTGCATATTTTCATCTATAAAGAAGCTACATCTAAATAAAATGAATGCCGGATGTATGTATAGTGGAAATATTCAATTAAAATATCAAAGTTTGCAAATTCTTTTGGATCTCATTATTGCAGCTGATGAATTACATCTCGGGGGCTTGATTGAATATAGTCAAAATCATCTTTTCAACTACCGTTTTGAAGAAATGATTGAAAATAATGTCTTGATTGATCAAACGATATTCGGCACATTTACTAAACTGACTATCGAGTGATTTTACTCGAATTAAAGCGACAACTCTATTCATTATTCTTCAACAAAATAATCTTACCTTAAAGAATTGAAACTTTGCAAAGGTACTGGAATGAGGAGAGAGTCGAGTTTCAAAGATCGATCTAATGATTTCAACGAAAAATTGGTCAAGCGATGGAATCAATCATCTCGAATCAACAATTGGAGCATGCGTGCCATTTATTCGATTCTCTCATATAAATTCCGAAGATTTTATAAGAAAACTCATGCCTTATTCTCAACTTTTGCCGGAAAATCTATACAACGATTTATTGTATTGCAACACAACTTGAAACAAAGAGGAAGTAAAAATGTTGCTAAACAACTTCAATTCTTTCCTATGGTCAGATACGCACAATTATGAACTGCTTGAATGTAAGCTTTTATTATAGGGATGATTTTACTCCCAAAGAATTTCGCCGAATAAAGGTCCGACAATAGTCATCATTCGTGTAAAAAATACTAAACAGATAATTGGTGGTTACAATTCTAACGAATGGAACTCGAGCAATAATAATTACTACCATCAAGCACTAAAAAGCTTTCTATTTTAAACAAAACGCTTCAATCTAATCATACAAACTTGAGGGAATGACGCTATTAGCTGCCAAAAAGAAAAAGGTCTTATTGTTGGAAATTGCGATTTGTGTTTGAGTTCTCCTGATTTTCGAAGTAAAATAAATTTTTGCAAGAAGGTTTCTCCGACGGAGAAGCTCATTATTTTGGCGTCACGGGTTATGAAGTATTTTAAGTACTAATCTAATTTCAATTTTTTGATAAATCTGAATAACATCTTTCACATACACAATTATAATAGAGGATTATGATAATTTAATTCAATAATATTCAATAAATAATATTCACTTCAAAAATACCATTCATCTTTATGATAAGAGATTTTTTAATAATGTAAAAATATTTTAGTTTAGCAACCCTTTTTTTTTACTTATGACATAAAGAAATAATAACACAGGCAGGTTAAGTTATTAATTTGGTTTATTTTTAAAACCTCGTTAGAATTTTGCGTATTTTGTTCTACATGATATGATCATTTTGCGTATTTTGTAATATATTTGGTCCATAATTGCGTCAAAAATATTGTGGCTGGTTTTTTGTGTTCTTAGAATTTTTGTTCTCTAATTTTATATTCATTAACAAAAAACTTACATTTATGAGGTCTCTTTAGAAATTTGCAAATTACATTCTTTGATGACTAAGTTGACACTGTTAAATTTACTACATAAGTAATTACTGAATTACATGAGCATCTTAGAATTAAAAATCGGAATTTATATCTACTACAGTACTGTACATGTACGTATTAATGATAAATTTTTATTGCATATACGTAATATCGATATTGTGTGTTTGCGGATTTTCCCTCAGCTAAAACAAACCACATAAAAACGATATTGCATATTGCAGCTATGATCTTTTCTTTATTTGTTAAGTTAAATCCAATATTATCGTTGCTATCGTTATCGTTATAAAAAGTTTTAAGTTTCGCTATGCCTTTAAAATATAAGCTATTGAATTTTATGCGGGGGAAATATTTTTATCAAAAGATTTTTGTAGTTAGAGCTAGCGCTAGACTTCTTTTTTTCCGTGTAAAATCCTGTTTTTAAAAGATGAACGCAGGAGTTACTAAAAATCTTTCATTCAGATTAAATTGGATTTGTCTGCATAGCAGAAAGTACGATCATTTGACGTAACTCCCGAGCATCATGATCCACTTGTGTTCTTCAAACACAGTACGTACATCTTTAGATTGTTAGCGTTAGTGTTTATGAGTGATTCCAACATGTTCATACTTGTGTTGAGTTTCTTTTCTGCAATGTAACTATAAACCAATACATGTGACAAAAATTCACTCATGATTACTGTATATCAAATCATCAAATTTTACATTCACTGCATTACATGTACATGTATCGTGTTTCTATTTAAAGATTTCACATTCTTAATTCAAAGCTGCGGTCACATCCAACAACGCACGGATTTTAAGCTTGAAATTTCCCCAATGGTACAAACAAGCAACTTTAAATGTTTCCATAATTGAAATGTATCTAATAAAGCAGAGAAAATTACTCTTATACAAGAAATTATTCATCTGTTATAATCATGATGATGCAGCGTTCAATTGACTACAGTAGATTAGCTTACCTAAGAATTAGTGGGAGAATTGTATCAATTGTGCCTGTTTCTAAAATATATATACCGAGCATAATACATGTACGTCTGACATAAGTTTTTGTGACACATTGTACGAATAAACTCATGGGATATAAAGCAGGGAAAAATCTACCAAAGCTTGATTCTTCGTTATTAAAATAAAACCGCTACGTTCAATTATAGAAAGATGGGAAACTCAAAATCTTTATTAAATAAAGAAAAAAAATCCGTGGAATCCAGATCAAAGAAAATCTTAAAATCCAAATCGTCTTCAAGACAAACCGATTCAAAAAATTTTTTTGAATTTGATGCCGATTTGAATTTCGCTATCTGCAGCGAGGCTGATCGGCTATTTACCTTGCACTTGTTTGTTCAACATGTTTTTGATGGTAGATTCTCTGCACCGATCGAGAGTAAACTACGGAACGGGGAAGCAAAGGTTTTAGATATTGGGTAATTAAACAAATTATGAGCAATTCGCAAATATCGATATAAAACAAAAAAAATATTTAATATAATCCTTATAATCTATATATAGATGTGGTCCAGGTGCATGGATTCTTGAAATGGCAACCGAATATCCATCATCTCAATTCTTCGGCATTGATATAGCAGATGCTTATCCGACAGAAAATTGTCCAAATAACGTTAAATTTGAAACAAGAAATGTCATTGAAAGATTGGCATTCCCTGATGATTATTTTGATTTTGTGCGCATTGCTTTAATGAGTTCAAGCTTGAATGAACAGGAATATTACGATGCAATATGTCAAGTATTAAGGTACTCCTTCTTTGTTCATGGAACGATTCTTTTGAGCGTATCTACATGTTGCTATTCTTTATTATGTAGGGTGTTAAAACCGGGTCAATATATAGAGATTATAGAATTTTTACTGCCAATACACAATTTAGGGCCAAAACACAAGACAATTGATGAAGCTTGTAAGTTTTTTGTGAATATTTTAGTATAACCAGCTACAATCTGAATTAATTATTTTCCCACAGTTCAAGCTCACTCAGCTGCATATGGTATAAACCTGAGAATGGCACGAAAACTCGAAAGCATGCTCGAGACTACAAAACAAACCAACGACATAGAATCAATGACGCGTACAGTACAAGTGGGTTTATCGGGGGGAAAAGCCGGAAAACTTCTCTACATGATTTTAGACACTTTTTCACTCGAACTTTCGAAAAATGGTATCGCTGCCAGCTTAGGCTTAAGTTTGGAACAATATAAAGATGTTTGGCAGGAGTGTCGACAAGAGATGATTGATTACGAGACTCGCGTATCTATCAAGAAAGTCTGGGGGCAGAAAGTTGTAACGTGATTTGATATTTACGGTTCTGATAGTAGTCATTGTACACTTCATTCATTAATTCGATAAGAACATGTAAGATTAAGATTTGTTTGTTCACTTTACAACATTGTAAATTTCATTCATTAATTAATTCCGATATCTAATTATAAGAACTTTAAATTATGAAGAAAAATTGCCAACGTAACATTACCATTTTCCCGATAATTCTGCGATTAATAACAATTTGCCATAAAATTCACGCATAAAAGAATTTATTCTAGAATTAATAATAAAGTACATGTAATACGTAGTTCCCATTTATTTTATTAACTCAATAGTAACGATAACGATAATAGTGATAGAGAATACCTTTTTAGGTATGTTGTGTACATGTTCGTATCAGTATTCTTTTGTCTTTCTTATATAGTAATTGCGATAGTGTTGGTATGACAAACCCTCATATTAGTGTTTATCGTTATGTAAGCAACAGTAATCACAATTGTTTAAGCAAGATACATATATTTCTCCATGATGATTGGTTCATCATAAAGATTGTCGTCCCGCCACATGTATGACAATAAAAAGCGAACGTTCTATATATCACTGATTCTTTGGTACGTATACCTGGACGTTTCTCCTATCGCTAACATTCAAGAAATAAAATTTTGTGTCACAAAAAACCGTATTTTTTTAAAATCGCACAAATTATACAGTCTCCGGCGAAAGTAATGGCGGCCAGTTTTAAAAAATATATATTTTAAGAGTGCCTCTGAGTAGGGCATTATGCCCCTAAAATATCAGCACTTGGGTGCTCTCTTTCCGTGTCAATGCAAGTTCGAATATAATTTAATGAATATAAAAAAAACCAATATTCTGATTACTACCAAACGGTTCGTCTTATTGAGGCGAATATAATAAGACCAAAATTACAAAATTCTGATCACTGGTTAACGAGAAAATAAGTTTGAAAATTTTGAAAACTTGCAATCGGCTCCTATTAGTTTTTCGCAAATTCATCATATTTTTATTTTTTTTTAAATTGCTAGTAACTTGCTAGGAATCTAGAACTATTATTTATATATTTGCTTCTATAAAGAATGTTAATATTGTAGTAAAATTTGTATAATAATCTCACGGTGACTACTCAATCAATAACGATAATACTTTTGTGTCCAAATTCGGTACAATTTATAATAAGTTTTGCAATAAACTCGCTCACATTCCTCCCAATAATTCTTGATATTCTTCCTCGTTCATACCCAAGAACTCCATTATCTCCAAGATGTCGATAGACTCGAAATATACCGATAGCATTTCTTTGAGTGAGAACCTCAATTTGCCGCATGATGTGTCGGTGAATCCGGAAAATTAAGTCGAATTTTTGTGCAATTCTTGGGTTTATGCCGCGCATTGAATATAGAGTTAGTACTGGATGTTAAAATTAAAGATTACGTAGTGTCTTTGGTATTAAAATTCATGAAAAGCGAGATCAGTAGTTGCATATTCTTACGTGCATTAGTTAAGACTTTTGACTTAATGATACCTGACGAAACTATTTTCTAGTACCCTAGCCACGGCAAAAAATGTTCGGATCACGTGAATCCGGGCTACCCGAACATCCGAACCAGTATTTGTGATCGGCAAATCAGGCAAAATAATCATTTTTAGATGGACGTGTTAAAAAGATAAACATTTTTCTTTATTATTATTGTTTTCAATACAAATTAATGCAACCAAAATTCAAGCCTTCCACTCTTTAACCCCCAAGTACCCTGCTGTCTACGAGCTTGTAGAGCTTCTTGACACTCATCTACTGTCTTAATTATTGGTTTTATCAAAACTTCAAAATTTTTCACAAAACCATCATTATTTATTTCTCGTTCATATGATATTAACATGTTTTCAAATTTTTCCCTATATATAATGAGTTGTTCATGTTGTCTCATTAGCTCGTCGTGTGTAGTGGATGTCAAAGCATTCTATTGAATGGCTGAACTAGAGCTTTCCTCATAAAAATCTATTTCAATTGTTGTTTTGTATCTAGCCCAAGGATTATTTATTAAAGCAATGGCCAGTAATTTATTCTTGTCAAAACAAGAAATGAATAATCATGGCAACATACTGTCTCAGAAAAGGTAGGTATAAATCGTTTGCCATCCTTTTTGGTAACTAGATGCTTACAAAGGAGATATCAACTATTTAGATATCCTGGACATGGAACATATCCAACTGTCTATATCAATATTATATCTATTCTCCATTCTGGGCTCAATATTTGCTAGTGCAGTCATATTCAAATCCTTTTTAAAATTCCGTCACCAGAATGGAAACTCGCGATTTCATTATATTGTGCTAGTTTATATTCAAAATCAGGGACAAGTTATTTCACTAATATTTGAGTTAGATAGTTATATTTATAATTATACTTGAGAATGTGCCAATAACTTTCTGTGATCATAATTGTGTGAGCTAAAGATATAGCTACTGAATAAGAAGACCAAGCAAACAAATTCCAGTCTTTTACATTATACCAGTTAATTCACAAATAATCTCACAACTTCGCAAGATTTCTTGAATGACAAAATTGATATATCTCTTAAACACAATGTTAATATATATCTTTTGAATTCAGGAAGGTATTTTTTGATAATGAAATAAGTGAATGTATATTTGCATATTTTTTAATTAGATTTAAGTTCTTTTATAGATTATTTGAACATAATATGCTAGTATTACTTATTAAAATTCAAAATGAATCAATAAAACTAAATATAAGATTTACTTTCAAAGCTTTAGCTATTGTATAAGTATTTGATCTCAAATTCTTTTTTTAAATTTTCGATCAATAGCATGAGATGTCAGTGGCAGAGTTGAATATTCGCAATCCATGATTTGTCTCACTCACAGCAGATATTTCTCCTATATTTTTGTTTACAAAAATAAAAACTGGCTTTAGTCTCTCTTGTCAAAAACTAAAAAAAACTTCTGCAATATTTCAACTTGAGTTTGTGTTTTTGTTTTTGGAATCGTATCAGTCTTTTTCAGTGACATTATAAGTACAAAAAATAAATATGCAAGAGGCATACTGTTACTATAGTAATATAAATTTTTGTAATTCTATAATCTTTCTTTGATTATACAAAATTTTTTTTTCTTAATTTTTACCATTTATCACCTGATTATTATTATTTTTATCCAATTGTTAATTATCTTACTTTTATTTTATTACCCTAAATCTTATATTTATATCCTAAATATCATATTTATTCTCTTTTTTTCTTATTTTTATATACTTTTTTCACCCTAAATCTGAGATTTACAATTTTGATCACAAATGTTCTACATTAATATCAATGTTTCATATATATAACTATATTTAGTAATACTATATAGATTAATTAATTAATACATTTATAGATTTCTTCTTTTATATTTCAATTTTTCTTTTTATATTTATATTACACAAAAATCTTGATTTCAAAATCTTGATTTCAAAATCTTAATCTGAAAACCTTAATCTAAGATTACAAAATATGTATATTAAATAATATTAATTAGTAATACTACAGTAATTTTTGTATTTGAAACATGTATAAAAGAACCTGCTTTCTCAAATTGAAATAAACAGTTTTAGTTAACTTGATGATTAGTCACAAATTGAATTGTTTGGAAAATATAATTAAAAAGCTTATTATCATAATAATAGTAATCTTTTCTAATTATACTAGTACTCTTTCTCTCACTTAGTTTTATTCCTTTGATCATATAAAGTTGATTTTGAATTTTTATTATAATGTTATATTGATTTTGATTTGATATTTTTGACTTAGATATTTTAATTTATACTTTTTGATTTTTATATTTTGATTTTTATATCTTTACGAGATTCATTTATTTAAATTGATATTTTTGATTTATACTTTTTAGTATTAGTATTTTATATTTTAATTTAGTTTTTCTTTGATTAATAGTAACTTCTCTTATTAATCGTTATAAATCTTTTGATTTATTTTATTTTTTTCTTTATATTTTTACCCCTTTTTTTAAATTACTTTCATAATTTAGATCTTTGAACACACAATATCCATAGATATTGGTACAGGTCTTAGAAATCTTTGCTAATATTTATAATTCATTCTCTTTACTTAAGTTTAATCATCCCTCTTCCAACATCATATGCTTATAATAATTTTCAATGAAATCCACTATTCAGAATTGCTGTAACATATTTTGGTACTCCCTCTGTGAATATTAAAATTAGTCTCCCAAATTCTCTGTGAATATTAAAATTAGTTCCCCAAATCCTCTGTGAATATTAAATTTCACACCTTCTTATATATTATTATTACTTTCTTTATAATTCTTTATATTTATTCAAATATTTAAAAATAATTGTATTTTGAGTTTTCATGATCAATTATTATTCATTTGTTGGATTATTTGTTGATTACCATTTAGATATATATAGAAATTTTGATTTTAATAATTGAATTCCCCTACAATACTTTTGTTCTTTTTGTCATCTCCTTCAAGAAATCTTTTCACTTCAATTTTTTATCTTTCATATTATAATTGAAAATATTGGAGCAGTTTCTTTAAATCAAATCACATATTTGTTATTCAACAAATTAACTCAAATCGACTTTGGAGAAGTACATCCTACTTGACTTAGACAAAGAATAGTTTAATTATTAAATACTTTATTATTTGATTGAGTAACTACTCAAGAACAACTTGAATTAATAGAACATTTTTACCAACGATTTATCATACAAGACTTTTCATTATAAACCAATTCAAGAACATCTAGTTATAATAGTAAAATTGATGAATATTATTCTGAAACCAGAAATTCAGAAGACACACAATCTCCAGAACAAACCATATTAGATTCAGAATCTGAAAATAACTCAAAACCAGAAGAAAATACTAAAATAATCAAAGAAGAAAATAATACCAAATGGCTAATGTTGATGTTCTAGTTGTAGCTCTTGGAGTCTTAACTGATAGAATGGCTGAACAAATTAATCGTCCAACTAAAAAAATTATTATTCCTATTCAAAAATATCATGGAAATGATCATAATCTTATAGAATGATTAAAAGACTTTAACATTGCTATTCAAACCAATAAAATTACTGATGCAAGAAAAGTACAACTTGTTCGTGAATATTTAGAAGGTGCTACTGCTCTTTGATATGATGAAAGAAAAAGAAATAATGCCACTTGATTGACAACTTGGAATGATAATACAGACATATCACATAGTTTCAGTCACCCTGTAAAAAAAATGGGCCATTTTTGATCTGGAAAATTCCCGATTTTTGAGTCTGAAAATTTCTGGATTTTTTTTTGATTTCTAATATCTGATTTAAATCCAGAAATTCAATGGTTTTGTTAACAAATTTCCAGAAAAATATCTAATACTTT
>CAJVPL010000243.1:0-33516 GCA_910591945.1 Ambispora gerdemannii
CTTGTTCGCTCGCTTCACGTGATATAATCTTTATCCAATAAGATATGAGATATTTATAATCCAATAAAATATTATGATGAAAGGTCATTATACAACAGTATATATTAATATTATTTCTCGTAATAAACTTTTATATGAAAAAGTGATTTGTAATTAGTATATAAATCTTAATAAAAATATATAATAAATTATTTAAAATTATACTTTTAATACATTATAACTTTTAAAACAGAAAATTTTATTGAAACAGATTATTAAAAATTTATTATTATAATAAAAAATAAATATTATAAATATTTGCCAAATCAAGATTTGTTACTAAAAATATAATCTTATATAAAGCATCATCAGATAATATTTTTAATTATCTTTCTATTAATTTTGATATTGTTTTTTATTAATATTTTTTGTTATTATTTTAGTAATAAATATTAACTTTTTGATTAATTATCAGTAATTTTTTTTAATAATTTATAGTAATTCACTAAATAAACAAAATGTAAAAAAAATGACAAAATTAAATATTTCATTATTAAAAAATTATCAAAAACCAAAAGAAAATGAATTTTATTCATTAAAATAATTATAATTATTTAATGTATATTTTATTTTCATCATTTTTTACTTTACAAGCTAATGATTTTTTTAGTATTTAGTGTAATATGACTAATTTAAATAAAAAAATTTAGATCTATAAAAATAAATATAAAAGTATATTTTTTCTACTATAATATTTATAAAATACTTTTTGTTATTCTAAATAATAATTCTAACTATATTTTAATTTTAAAATATTTTGTATTTTATTAAAAAAAATACTTTCAAATATATTTTTTTTTAGATTTTTTTCTAATAAAGTTGTTCTAATTACAAAGTTATTGTAAAAATTTTTTATAAGGAATTTTATATTTTAATTATAAAAAATTTTTATAATAACTTTATAATTAAAATAACTTTATTAAAAAAATCTAGAAAATATATATTAAAATATAATTTATAATCTTTGTTTTGATAAAAAAAAATTAATAATATTTAATAAAATTAAAAACTTTTATATAAGACAAAAATTTTAATTTTTATTATATTTTATTACTAAAATTGCATGTATAATTTCATAATTTTATTAGTTATTGTATATTAAAATTTAATATTTGATATATTAATTAGAGCTTGTAAATTTAAAAAAATTAATTTTTTTAATTAAATTCAAAAAATTAATTTTAATATTATAATTTTAAAATACAATATTTTATAATTTAGTAATTTAAATTTATAATTTTATTAATAATTATTTTTCAAGTTATAATAAATTAAATGATAATAAAATTATAAAATTGAATTATTCAATCATGAAATATTATATTAAAAATTTTATTATAATAATATTGCTACTTGAATATATAGTGACAATTAAAAATAATATAACAACATCAAAATTTATTAATTAAATATAATAAAATATATATTTTTTTCTTTATATAAAAGTTTTTAATTTTATTAATAAATATTTTTATTTTTACATTAAAATGAAAATAATATCATATATTTTAATATATATAGTGGCAATTAGAAATAATGCAACATTAAATTTTATTAATTAAATATAGTAAAATATGAATTTTTCTCTTTATATAAAAGTTTTCAATTTTAATAATAAATATTTTTTATTTTTATATTAAAATAAAGATAATATCACATATTTTAACATATATTTTTTTAGCTTTAATTTAATAAAGCTATTTAAATTATATATATTAGTAAAATTAAACACTTTTATATAAAAAGAAAAATATATATTTTACTATATTTAATTAATAAATTTTAATATTGTTATATTATTTTTGATTATTACTATAAATATAGTAATTTGATTGATCAGAATATTTTTTTAGCTAATCAAATTATTAAATTTATATTCAAGTGACAATATTAGTTATAAATATCATAACTTGAAAAATAATTGTTGATGAATTTACAAAATATTATATTTTAAAATTATATAATATTAAAAATTAATTTTTTAATTTAATTAAATTTTTTTTTGTTTTAATTTCTTTATATATTAAATAAGATTAATTAAAAACTTTATTATTTAGTACTTAATAATAAAAACTAACTTTATTTTGCGAAAATTAAAAAATTATTAAAGATTAATTTTTAAATTTATATATATTATATATATTTTTAGAGCTTAAAACAAGTATATAATAATATTTTTTTATACTATCAATTTATAATCTCTTATAAAACAAGCTAAAAAAATATTGTGAAATATTTGAATATTTTGAAAAATTTATATTTTATATTTAATTTTATTACAATTTTTAATTCACATTTTTATTTTTTTTACAGAAAACAATGAATAATACTATTAAAAATCTCAAATATACTATATTAAAATATATTTATTAGTTATATCTGTATTCTATTATTATAGTTTTGAATTCAATATATTTTAAAGTTTTAGATTTTATTTTAATTTTAATTTTTATTTTAGTAAATATCTGAAATTTATCATGAAAAATATATATTCAAGAATTCTGAAATATTAATATTAAATATAATTTATCAGATAAAGATCTTGTGCTTATATTTCTAAATGACAATATATTAAATATTTGAATAAAACTGAATTATTTCTTAAAGCTGAGACTATGTAAATGCTAATTATTAAAAATATTTGTTAGGTTCATAAAAGTTTGCACATTGCTTCATGATATTATGCGAAATGTAAATAAATCGCTTAAATGCGTTGTAGCAATTTATTTACGTTTCGCATAATATCTCGCGAAGCAATGTACAAAATTCTATATATAAGTAGAGAATAGAAACTAACAACTATTTTTAATTATTAGCATTTAGTGGGTTAAAACTCGATATCAATATCGCAATTACCGAAATTACCGAATTACCGTCGGTAGTTACCGAACCGTTACCAAAAATTACGGTAAAATTACGGTTCGGTAAATTTGGACAGGCACGCAGTGCCGTGGCTTGACGATCGGGATTTATTCGTGTCATCACTCGAGTATTCCCGTTTATCAGTGTGTGTCTTAATCAAAAATTGTAGTTTATAAATTGGATAGTACCCGTGGGTATTGTGTCGGTATTATATTTGGAGTGATATATATTCTACAGATGGTATTATATTTAGGGGGTATATTGTATAGAGAATTTATAGTGTCTACATGATCATGGGGATATTATTGAGACACTATATACAGTGCTAAACGGTAATAAATTGCGATTTTCTCTCTATTTGTCATAAAAATAGTGACAACGTTGGCAATACCAAGAAAATAATGTCGAATACTCTTGAAAGTAAAGTCAAGGAAAGCACACTTCAAGAAAAATGATTACATTGACAATATAGAAAAACAACATCAAACATGCCTGAAAAGCAAGCCAAACATTCTATATAGGAGACAATAGCGACTGATCTAAATTTCATAAGCATCTGAACTGCCTGGCCTGGAACCCGTGAAATTTCGGTAATTTTTTCCATTTCAGACTTATTTAAATTCCGCCACAGAAAAATTCCAAAACGCAAGGCACTCCGCAAAATTAGTTGGCTAAGAGAGAGTGCACGACTGTACTATCTTTCACGCTTCTAAGATAATAGTAAGTAAAAGCAAGACTATGAGAAGATGCACTATATTGGTGGTTTTTCCATGACAATCTGTAAAGAGATCGTCGTACCAAAAGAGGTTAGTTCCCCCAAAACTCACGGGTCTTGACTATTTATTTGGATATGTTGTGCCCCAAATCACAATCTGCCCCAATTGACAATTGGGATATATCCAAATTAAAATCTAAACCAAATATAGCCTATCCCTCAGCACTAACCCTAACCCTTACCCTAACTCTGGTCATATTCCTATTATAATTTAGGCCGATTGTGATTTGGGACAATTGTGATTTGGGGCACAACAGATACACCAATAAAATAGCAAGATCAGCGTGTAACGCTTTCTTTGAAAAAATAGCAAAAATAACTTGTATCTCGAAATTTTTGCCTATGAAACTGTCTTTTATGTTCTAATAAAAAAATGTTCCTTGCTAAAATTTACTATTATACCCTTTATTATATAATCGTAACCCTAACCCTTAACTTGAACTCTAATATGAAACGGGTCGGATCACATACTATGAACTATTTATATCGATATATCCAGCTAGCAATGCTTATAATTTCACGCTATTTTATTGGTTATCCAGACCAGAGATATATACGTATGTACGTACTTATAATTTCCCCTATTAATAATCTGATCTCGGGATCATGAAACTTTTATAATGAATGCAGCAATACATGTAGTTTGAGGTTAGACTTTCGGAATTACGAAATCTGTCCATACAGAAATTAACTGTAATATTAAGTCTAATTGATGATAGCCTCCTCAAAATATAAAAGGCGTCTAAATTATTCTCCAAAATTCAACGAAAAATGGTATCTATTAATTCAAAAATAATTATTCTGTTAATCACTATTTTGTTTGTTGCCAGTTTTGGACCATCTGTCAATGCTGCAGAATGTCCTCATCCAGCACCTTTTTGCGACGGCGGTAATTAATTTCAACCACAAGTATTTTCATTTTTTAAAAGGTTTATATAAATTATAATTTGCTGAAAATACTTATTACAGGGACCGAGGTGTGCATCTTCAATCAGAATACCCAGACATGTACATGTTCCTGCTGCGATGACAATGGAACTAATTGCAAACAAAATTTTCCTTAGACATATTAACAGTTGACTGGTTACAGTAACACTATCGGAGGGAAGGGGACTTTGATGTTATTTTATTATCCTTTAATCTCATCATAATAATTATGTCTAGTTGACCTTGACTAATGTGTAATGAGTTTAAATAAATTTCTTTTTCAATAAATGTCATTTAACATATTTTTGCTTATTATTTAATAAATTACGCAAAAGTGTTATTTCATCTATCATAGTTTTCACTAGGTGAAATTTTTGCTGGTGACACTTTCTTGAGACTTTTGGCCCATTTTATTGCTTTCTTGATTACTTTATATCTGTCACTAGTGTTGTTATACGTCGTTTCGGAATTGACGTGAATCCCGAAACGACATATAACAGATAAGCCTTTCTCTACCATATTTATGGATTAAATTTTGAATTTATTTCTTAGTTGAGAAGTTTATACATTTTATAAAATACAAACATTTGATGACTTTAGATGTTATGCACCATAGCTCCCATGCTCTGTTATCACTTGGTTACATCAAGTACACATGCTGTTCTCTTAAACCCAAATTTCGAATACTAATGTGATAAATTTATTTTAATCCAACGGAGCTGCAGGAATTTCTTGCGTGTCAATGGAAATTTACATGCGAATACAGGCTACTCAGTACTTGTATTCACTTTAATTTTTTCATGGCATGAAGAGTCTTTACTATTATAATTGTATAAATTATCAATAGCCTGATACTTCCTTCAATTTTTATATTTAATATCCTAAAGCCAGGATTATCAGACCTCCCAATATTAAGAAAAATTATATAATAACGTGTTATTTCGGATAAAATGTTTAGACGCCAGGTCTATTAGAATGACACTCGAAGAACAGGATCTCATTAGTATGTAGTTAGTTAAAGTGACTCGGATATATTGAGGAAATCATAATGAAATTGTGAATTTGGTTGAAATAAATACTACAGTACCAAGATTACGCTATGCAACTATCGCAAGAGTTGAATTTCTTTTGCGACACGCATTTTTTCTCAATCACATATAAATTTGTTATTAAAAAAAATTCGGTGTGATGAAATACTTTGATAAAAAAATATAAATTGCTATCCTGATCTCAAGCAGAATGTTAGCTGCATAAAGAACGAGTAAAGAGCCTAATTTTTTAATTCATCTTTCCCACTAATATTAATATTACGATTTATCATAGCTAGAGTGAATCGATTATTACCCGCCTTATCGATACTATCTTTTATAACATTCAAAAATTCCACGTAATGATTTCTCGAAGCAAAACCATAAATCAAAGAATGGTTCCATATCTTTTGCTAGCATTTCAATATTGACTTTGTTTCGAGTTCATCGAGCAATTGATTTAATTCCTTTTGCTTTAATTCTCGTTGCTTCATGTTACCTAAAATAAAAATACGATCCTTGGAAGCTTGGCCAAAAAATCTCCAATGTTTTGACGTAAGTTATCAAAGCTTTCTCGAGATTGCTTTGCTTCTTCTTTTTCACTAGATACTCGCTATTTATAAAAAAATGTAATTATGTTCATAGGAGGAATAAAAGAATTAACGTTAATGGGTGAAACTTGCAGGAATTTCTTGAATGTATTCTTGGCGAATAAAGTCGGAAAATCATTTACGAAGGAGAAAGTAAAGATTTTGCTTGTCCTCGACTAAGATAAATTAATCTACTCCACTCGTTTCGGAGGCCTTCCATTTCTAAATTCTTGAATTTACTTTTGAACTCGTCAGGCAAGTTATTTGGATTCGTTTGTTGTTGTCCGGTTTTATATAAATAAATTCGATTATATAATCGATTTTCAATTTGAGAATCGATTCTCAACCCAAAATCGATTCTAAAGTAGATCTGTTCTACCAAACAGCTATATATGGTGCATAAAATCTAAAGTCATCAAACGTTGTGTTTTATAAAATGTATAAACATCTTTACAAAGAAGTAAATGCAAAATTTAATCCGTGAATATGATAGAATAAGCCCTTTCTGAGCATATTCACGGATTAAATTTTGTATTTACTTCTTAGTAAAGAAGTTTATACATTTTGTAAAATACAAACGTTTGATGACTTTAGATTTTATGCACCATACACGTAAAAAACAAAACTTTGTAGATTTAAACATAATTCCTTAATTTCGCCCAAAATCCGTAATTCCCGCTCTCAGAAGTCTTTTCTAGACGAAGCATCAATGCGATGACAAATTTGAATTACAAAGTCAAAATCCCGGATTTCTTGAAAAAATCGTAATTACTAAATTTGTTCTAACGTTAAAGCCAAGTAAAAAATTTATTCGGTATCGTCATTAAATTTTATATAGTTTAACGTTAAGTTTATTTCAACATCGCCTATATTTGAATTCAAATTTAGGCTATCACAATAAATGTGAACAATTAACCAATCAAGAAATAATGGTTGATAACAATTACCGTTACGGAAAAGTTTGAAACTTTCTTAAACACTTACCCCGAGACGTTGAGTTTAATAGTTGCTTCTATGAAAGACGTTAACATTTCTGAATTAGAAAAAGACAAAATCACAGATATTAAAAATTTATTAAACAACTTGGGCAATTCACTTGAATTTTACGCATTTAATATTAAAATGTCATAGCTTTAGATTTCAGCGTTACCGTTATAGTTTTTCATACATAACGATAATCTATATACATAATCGCTTCATACACTCAATAAAATTTCTCATCGAGTTAAATAAGTATCTTCTAATTAATGTGTAAGATAGAAAATCTATCTAGTGCACAATCAATATTATTCAATGTAAACCTTCAAAGCACTTGAAACCAGTGTTGTCACTTGGACGTAAATCCAGCGATTCGATTGGTTGTGACAAGCGTCCTAACAAATCAAATTGCTGGATTTACGTCCAAACGACAACACTGACTTGAAACTCTCTAATGAATTTTTAATCCTTCAATTTCGCGCTCTGACTCCAATTCGGTGGGTTCTATGACTTAATTTGCTAACCGTTAAATTTATAAAAAGAATAAAAGCAAAAGAATATACTTTTTACCATTTTCCTGGAAACATTAGGTCATAATAAATGGCTTGGATAACTTGTTACTAGATAAACTAATGCACGAAAACAAACGATACCACCGTAAAAGCAACTCAGGCTACAACTTTGATGTAGTGATTTTTCTTCTTTGTTCTAAAATTCCTTTTGCGAACGTTGAATCTTATCATTGAGTTCTTCTCGATATGGTGATCTATCTCTTTGCTATTCGCTGTTATTTTTTTTATAAACTTTAGGAACAAAACGAATACACGTAAAAAGAATAAAACTTACCGGAATTATTTTATTCCCGTTTACAGCAGGGCAAGCAAAAATGGGAGCAGACTATTTTTAAAACCGGAACAAGAAACAAATCCGTCTTCGCCTCTGGTTATTGTACAAAGAGTTATCCAATTTAGAATAATCTTTTGAAAAGCACCAACACTAATGCATTTTTCAAAGAAAAAGCTTTTCCGTTAAATTTTTTAACCGAATTACCTTTAACTCTTTTAATTATTCAAATAGCATTATCAAAAACAGATATCGCAACTTTCGGTTATTGTTGTATCATTTACCGAATACGTAGTAACCAACACACATTTTATTACGGACTATACTTAAATTTTTATATTACATTGGTATAAACTTGTATATGTACGCATTATCATTATGTGTAGCAATATAACGATATAACGCAGCAATAGAACACGACATGTAATGATGACTGGCATTTTCTTTCTTTGATGGCTTGACGCATGTTTTTTGTTGCAAATCTGGAATTTTTCGTGGAATTCTCAAACATTTTAGCCATATTGCTGACAATATATTTAGAAACAGCATGATCGTATATACATGTACTTAAAATTAACTATTCGTGAGATGAAGGCGATGAAATTGAAAGCTAATGCCCGAGATTTACTACGTACATGTATTTGGTTGTACATGTGTGCATAACTTTGTTTATCTCTTGGCTGCTACATATGGAAATTTTCTCCATTATCAAGTCATTTTGTAACATTGTTTCTGCTAAAGATTTAAAACAATGCTATACGAATAGTTGAAATAGGTAGGAATCTCCGTATTACATTATTGATGCATATAATATAAACGTTAATATTATCCCCAGGGCCAAAATTTACCCCTTTCTTATTCTAAAATTCAATAACGAACGATCTAGCGATCTTTGTTTTCTTTTGCCTTTGTTTTTTTTAATTTTCGATTATTATTATTATCAATCCTTATGTTGATCATTGTCGCATTTATCCTAAATGCTTTTGTTCTTAATTTATAATGAAACGCAATGAATTCAAAGTCTAAAAAAGCTAAGGTTAATAAATAATTGATGAAATCAGTCTAAAAAAAGATGGATGTTAATTAAAAATATCGATATACTTATCAATATTAGTCCAAATTTTGTATATAAACACATTTAATTTGTTCTCGTATCTTCAGGCTTTTCCTCACAAATCTTAATAAACTTACTACCACTCACTCACTTTTCCCTGTAAATAGATAGCCGGGCTACCTATCTACAACATATACATATCCATATATTTATACTATATCTATCTTTTCTCTATTTCAAACCCATAAATTTTCTTTTACAATCATTCCTGCCAAAAATGCCAAACTACGCTTCAAAAACCTCCAACACCACACGCAAATCTTATTCGTACTCACGACACGACGGTCCGTTGAACGGATTGGCCAAACAATTCATAGAACAAATTAACAAAGGCACAAAATACTCGCAAATACAACGAAGCATCTGTGATTACCTTGAAGAGCAGAATCTTGAACTCGCCGAAATCTTGGAACGTATTGAAAATGGTTATCGAGGTCACGAGTACCGTAAACAATTTAGAGTATTGAATGGATTTTTTCATGAAAAATTCCGTGAATGTTACGATCCGAGAAAAGCCTTTGCAGAGTATAAAGCTGCAGCGGAGACAAATTATTCATATGGATATTTATTCGTCGGTATCTGTTATGAAAATGGTAGCGGCGTAAGGAAAAATCCCAAAAGAGCTTTCGAATATTATCAGAAATCGGTTGAATACAGTACAGACAATAATTTTGCGTGTGGTCAATATCGTCTTGCTAGGTGCTATGAGCGTGGTGTAGGAACACCAGTTGATATTAAGCTTGCTTTCCATTGGTTCAAGAAAGCCATAATTGCCGGTAATCTTGGCGCTCTGAATAACATCGGTTGCTGGTACGAAAAAGGCGAATATGTGAAAAAAGATCTCTCAGAAGCATATAAACACTACTATCAAGCAGCAAAAGAAGGTCTTCCCTGTGCCCAATTCAATACAGCTGAATTTCTTCGTCGCGGATGTGGCACCAAAAAAGACGATGCACGCGCTTTTCATTGGTATCAAAAAGCTGCCGCGAATGGAGAATCAGGTGCTCAATTCTGGTTAGCACAGTATTATCGAAAGGAAGGGGCTAACCAAAGCAACAGATTGGCGTTGAAATGGTATTTGGAAGCAGCTAAAGCGATTGAAGTCACTGATGAAATTATCCAAACTTATTACAATCTTGCTCTTATTTATGATTATGGTCAACTTGGCACGGTTCGTGATAATAAAAAAGCTTTTGAATGGTACCAAAAAGCATCGGATGCCGGTGTTGACGAAGCTACTAAACGATTAGCTGAGTGTTATCGACATGGCCTTGGAACTGAAATTGATCTTGACAAAGCAAATAAATTGGCAGTAATTGGAAAAGAAAGTGACACGAATAATGATCGAAAATCCTTATCCTTCTCCCTTTCACCATCAAAAATTTTGTAATTTTATAACTAATGTACATTTCAGATAGGTAGCATTAATAGCACATAATGTTTGCTCAGATGACTTAAAACTTCGACCTATTTATGTAGCTCTATTTATATACTGTAGCATAGCTTCTGGAAAATAAATAAACGAGTGAGTGGACAATGATTTGTCTTTTTTATTATATATTTGAGAATACTGTTAAGTGACTCGTTAAACCAGAGGAAATTTATCGAGATATCCGGTTAAAGCTTATGATTTTTCAAACAATCCGGTCAATTGAGATAATTGTACAGAAATTTTTATATAATTGGAAATTCCTTCATAATCAGAAATGAAGGAGGTTAGCCATCAACGATTGAAAATTATTAATTACTTTATCTTAATAATAATAATACATATTGTATTTCATTTTTGAATACAGTATGTCTATAACTACGTACTATATATAGTTTTAATTATGCCATTACGTATTTAGAATACCTGGTCCAATACAAAAAGAAAGGTGTGTAGTTGAGGCTAAAGAGAGCGTCTTACGGTAATATGCAGTACAACTAATAATCCATATACGTATTAATAAGAAATATGCTAACATATATAAAAGTTCAAAAATACAGTACACGTTATCATCATCCACAACGATTTACAAGTTCTGCATCTTTTTCTTGTGCACCAATTCCGTGTGCGGCATTCCGCCATTTTTTAGCTTCTTCAAGGTCTACCATAGTTCCGAATCCCAGCTCATAAAACTCTGCTACTTTTAACATGGCGTTCGAATTTTCTTTTTCAGCCGCTTTCATAAACCAATCAAATGCTTTCTTTCCATTCTTTTTAACACCCAATCTTCCATTCTCATAAAAATTTCCAACAGTAACATAAGCGTTTACAACCTCGTCTGTGACGAATTTATTTTCGACAGCTTTCATATACCATTCTAACGCCAATTTCTCGTTTTTCTTTACAGCAATTCCCGATTCTAAAAATTTAGCCAGCCAATATTGAGCACTTGGATCTCCACCCGCAGCGGCTTTCTGATACCAATAATAGGCTCGTTTTTTGTCTTGTTTAGTACCACGCCCCATTCGAAGACATTCAGCCAAATTGAACTGAGCACAAGGTAATCCATTGTCTGCCGCTTTATAATACCAATCAAAAGATTTTCTTGGATTTTTCTCGACGGCATCGTTTCCTTGCTGATACAAATATCCGAGATTATTTTGTGCACCTAAATTTCCAGATTGTGCCGACTTCAAAAACCAGTTCAAAGATTCCGCTTGGTCGACTGGAGTTCCGATTCCACGTTCATAGCATCTTGCTAGACGGTATTGTGCACATGGATTATTATTTTTTGCTGATATCTCATAATGTTTCAATGCTTCTTCGTGATTTTCTGCTACCCCGGTTCCGTTTTCATAACATATACCCACGAACAAATGGCCATACGAGGAATTATTATCCGCAGAATATTTATAATTTTGAAATGCCTTCACATGATCCAATGTTCCAATATTGTGTTCATAGCAAAAACCGAGAATGCACTTAAATATTTGACGATAGTTTGAATTTTCCAGTCGCTTCACAAACTCTTCGATGGAGATATTGCTATTTTTCAAGTATCCTCGGATTTCTTGTTCTATTTGTGTGTACATTGTACCACGTCTTATTGATTCCATGAAAATTTTTGAGACTCCGTTAAGTGGTCCGTTGTTGTTTTGTGAAATTTGCATTTTTAAGAAATTAATTTTATCAAGAATACCAAAACGTACACTCATATTTATATTGAATCACTGCAATTTTTTATTAATAACGATGCAGATTTCAATGTAACACGAATAGAAAATAGAAAGAGAAAAGATCAACGGAACACTACCATTTTTGCCCTTCTTTTGAGAATTCAAAAGAAACAATACTTATAGAAAAATTACTATAATAAGCTCGATTTTCCCTCGATTATTGGCGTTAGGTCTCACTGCAAATAACAAGTAAAAACAGGTTGCAGTTTTTTAAAGCACTCAATATCAAGAATTAATTAACTTGCATGCCAACACAAATGAAATTCGTGAGCAAAAAGCAATTTTATTACTTGTTTTAGCCATAATTGGATACTTGTTCATGTTGGTGGTTAATTTACGAGCTCGTTTAGTTCATCAATCGGCAAAACGTGTTCGCCCGAATTCTTTCGCGTGAACAGGATGTGTGTGCATAGCGGTGATGTCATTGCTTCTACATAGACTGCTGATTATATTAGAAACCTTTAGTGCCAGCTCCAAGAGTATAAACGAATAATTATTGTAATAAGTGATACTTCTCTTAAAGCATGCTCTTGGAACTGGCATTATAAAATTCATTTAAAAGTTTCTAAAAATGTATTAATATAACGAGCTCTGACTGCATTCGTGAAACTTGGGGATTAGTCGAGAAATTGTTAAATAATAGGATTGGAGGTGATGATGACAAATATATTTTTATTAATGTGCAAATAAGCATAGCGACAGTATTGATATAACGCACTTGCTCCGAAAAACTGAAGGAGAGGACAAAAGAAAAATATGACGTATTTGTATAACAATAAAAATTTCCCCAATACATTACTCACGAGAAAACGGATTAATATAATGCTGCGTTTAATCAAATGATAAATGTTGTAACGTTAATTTCTTCTGATAGTTCCCTTGAAAATGTCGACAATATTCGAATAAAACTAGCGATTTTTCCTTTTTGACTTTACGGGTAAGAATTGATTCCTATTGAGAAATAGTTTTATCTAGCAATCCAACCTGAGATGTAATCAATTCTTTAGGTTTAGTTTTAATATTTGTCTTTTTACATATTTAGAATGGGATTATTGTGAATTTGCATATTTGCAAATGGAGCAAAAACTTGACTTCTGACTCTAAGCAGGCTTTTTTATGCAGTGAAAATCTCTATTTAAATGTATATCCCAAACTTCGTTTTTTTTCTGGAGGGCATCGGATGTTCAAATTAAATGTCCAATGTTGCAAGGGGACCTGTCTGTTTCATTATGTGGAAATGTTGCAGCAATTTGCATTAAAGAAAATAAATTTATGCTGTAGATGATTAGTTAGCAGATAAGTACTGGTCAAGAGTATAAATACCGCATATCTCCGTTAATAAGTATATGTAAACTTAGTAAACTTGACCCCGAAAATAAGCTACCCCTTGTTTTTTGATAGCTTATTTTCGGAGATATACGATATGCGTACAGTTCCGGTGGAAAGTAATGGCGGTTGGTTTTTTTAAAAAAAGTACCATTTTTTAAAAACAACCACACAAAAAATTTATTTTTGAAATGTCTCTAAGTAGGTTATTATGCTCTCAAAAATCGATACATGTCAACGCAGACTTTGACATGCTAAAATATTATAAGTACTATATCTGGTAATATTTCGATTTTACTTTGCTAAATAATTTATAAGCTGAACATTTTTTCCTAATGGGCGAAGGCTTGTTTATTTTAAAATGATTTTAAATAAAGATATTTTTAAAGCACTTAAACTATGCATGTGTTTTTAAAAAAGTATATTAAATACAACAATATATAATTTTATTATAATTATATTTTGATTTTATTAGTAAATATTTTCAAATTAATATTATAGAATTTTTATAATTTGTCCAAATTCTCTAATTTTTAGATTGTATTATTAAAATACTTTAAAAATGCATAAAAATGATTTATATTTAAGTATTTTTAAAATATTTAATAATATATTTTATATTTTATTATATAAGATAAAAGAAAATATTTTAATAAATAAAATTTTTTTAGTTTATACAGTCAAATTTCTCTAATGACTAGAAAGAATATAATTATAAAAAAGCAAACTATAATAAAGAAATATAACTATAAATAGATATACTTATAGAGAAATTTGATTTATATATTATAGTATTATAATTTTTATTTATTAAAGTTAAAATAATAAATTCTAAAATTTTAAGATTATATTTTCAGTTTTTGTTATTATTAAATCTGAATTTTATTATATAATCAAATTTTTCTATAATTATTATCTTCAGAAATGCAAAATTGGGTAACTATAAAGAGAATGTGACTATAAAGAGATTTTTTACTATATTTATATAAATAAAAAAGTAAAATATAATAATTATAACTATAAATAGATGTGATTATAAAGAAATTTGACTATAATATTATTTTTATAAATCTCTTAATAATATTTTCTAAATAAAAATTTTTATAAATTATATAGTGGCAATTAGAAATAATACAATAATATTAAAATTTATTAATTAAATATAGTAAAATACAGATTTTTCTCTTTATATAAAAGTTTTCAATTTTACTAATAACTATTTTTTTATTTTAAAATAAAGATAATTTCAAATATTTTAACATATATTTTTTTCAGATTTTTTAGATTTAATCTGATAAAGCTATTCTAATTATATATAAAGTTAATTATTTTTTTATATGTTTTAATTATAAAAAAATAATTAATTTTATATATAATTAAAACAGTTTTATCAAATTAAATTTAAAAAATCTGAAAAAAATATATATTAAAATATATAATATTATTTTTATTTTAATATAAAATAAAAAATATTTATTAGTAAAATTAAAAACTTTTATATAAAGAGAAAAATCTGTATTTTACTATATTTAATTAATAAATTTTAATATTATTGCATTATTTTTAATTATTACTATAAATATTTTTAATTATTATAAAATAATCAATATTAATAATAAATATTTAGAATTATATAGTATTTATAATAAAATTCAATAAATATAAAAATAAAAATATTTTAGTTATCTCTAAGTAAGTATTTAATTTTTAATATATTATAAAATATACTTATAAATAAAATTATAATACAAATTTAGAATTATAAATTAGTATATATTAATTTTAAATTAAATTCAAATTAAACTTGAACTATATTTAAACTTAAATAATAATTTAATTTAAATTTAGACTTTGAATCTTTTTTAAATTCAAGCCAAAATTCAATTATTTAATTTAAATAGCAAATTAAACTTGAATTTAAATAAAATTCTAATTAGTTTAATTCATAAAAATATTAAATATAATATGCTTTTTAATACTTAATCTTATTTAACTTTATATATAATTACTAGTAAATATATAAAATTTTATTTTTTAATTATAAATTATTTTAGATAAATTTGTCTGAAAATAATTTTTTGTATTTTTAAAATATTATTATTATATAATTTTGCTTTATTATTAAAAATAAAATTTTATTTAGTTTTAATAAATTTAAATCAAAAATTATTACAAATAAATATATATAATTAATACAATTTTAACAAATATTTATAAATTAATTTATTTAATATTATTTTTATATATTTTAAATTTTGCTAATTTTAAATTATTAGATATTAAGAGAATTTTTATTTAACATAATTTGAAAATATAAATAAAAAATATCAAAAAATTTAAAATTTCCAAACAAATTTGTTTTGAATATAAATTAAATTAAGAAATAATATCTTGAAAAATAAAAATTATTTTAAATAATTTATAAAATTTAAAATAATACAAATATACAAAATAAATTTTTGATATTAATCAATATAATAAATAATATATTAAAACTAATTTGATTAAAATGTAAATTTATTATTGTTTACTAAAATTTTTTATAAATAAATTATAATCTAAATTTATATTTGGTAAAAACAATTAAAATTTTAATGTAAAAAATTTTTTAATAGCCAATTGGTGTATCAACTGTTTTGAACTGGTCCATAAAGAGAAATATGATATAGTTCAGAAAAATAGAATTTGCTTATATAAAATTTTAACTATATTTCTTAACATAAATTTTCTTTTTTATTAAATTATTATGTTAAAGTAATAACAATTATAATAGAATCATAATATCCGACAACTAGTCAATGCAATTACAATCTCTTGTACTTGTCAAAAACAACTATCAAATCATTTTCAATGTTCTCTAATATTCTTCGTGGATTCTATGCAAAACAGTTTCGCAAAATTTGATAATTATGCTGGAAAACGGAGAATAATATTATTTTTATCTTTATATACACAACATTGGTAACAGTTTGTTTTGATAAAATAACTTTTTTTGATCTCTTTCCTAATGCTGCATTTTTATTGTGTTTCTGTTTCTATGCGCCAGTAATTATATTGACATGTAGGGGTTAAATCATAATACATGTATTAATTATTGTAAAATTATCGAAATTATGCTGCCGAATTATAAATACAAATCGGAATTTGTATAATCCAAACGTCATTGTCTGTTCGCTTTTATCTTCATCTCGCAGGCATGCTTCAGGATTCATAAAGCAGCTTTACCATGAGTTAAAGAGAATATGTAAAATTAGTGCACAATTTAGGACAAGTCGGATAGGTGAATAAATAATGAATCCTGTTTATGATATTTAAATATCTTTCATTTTTAGATTTGTTCTCAATGCAAAGGATGGTTTGAAAACCCACAACACATTTATGCATTCGTCAGTTTGTTTGATGTAACACGGAACATTACCAGTATAATAATTTTTCCAAACTACGTAGTTACATTCTCTAAAACGTGCTTTTGTTTTTTACCTAAAATTGTAATGAAAAACATTTCTTTTTACTTCAGATTATTTAAATATCTTAAAATATCATTTTGATTTGTAATTTGCTAAACACAAAAAATTATGCAATTTTCCCACAGTGGTCTGTGGGTAACCACTACACAGTACTCGACATAGATAATGGGAAGGTGGGTAGCGCGTAAAGTTGGGGTTACGTGAAAGCAGACAAAGTAACGTATCCCAGTGGCGCATAAAGCTGGTGTTACGTGAAAGTGGACAAAGTAATATACTAACGATAAAGATAACGATAATATTTTCCTCTGTTAACAAATGCAAACTTGTTTCACTACAATAAACAAAAAAGCGTTAATTTCCGCGATGTTTAAATTGGGACATCTTGCCACTGTTAGTTTTGATGCCATTGTTAGTTTGAGACTAATCAATTTTAGGCTTTAAACTTGAAAATCAAAAATCGACTATTTTTAGTCGAAATAAAAGAATATTAAGTGTCGCTTGTACTCATTTCTGACACAACTGAAAATCAAAAAGAAAATCTTTGTTCTTTATCGTTATGCGTTTAAGTTTAGTCTCTTCCTCAATCCACATCTATATAAAGGAGCGATCAGTCGTTCATTTCAATCCCAGGTTTTTCCTCACTATTTCACAATTCATTCACTCAGCAAACTAGATACGTAGCTGGTTTTACTATCTATTGTATATAAACAAATTATCGTTATTGTATATAACCAAATACATCCGCGCGCATACATACCAACTATATCGATATCTATATATAGATCAACTTTGCTTCTCAAAGAAATCATTTTCGTTTATATACATACATTATCAGTAGCAATTCCAAATGCCAGCCAACTCTCAATCCCCTCATCAAAACGGCCCGCTGAACAGCCTGGCCATCAATTTCCTAAAACAAATCAATAAAGGAACACACTACATCGAAATAGTTGAGAACATAAGGAACTACCTCAAACAACAGAAACTTTCATTGTCCAAGCTACTAGAAGAATTACAAAATAAAGGCACTAAACAATACAAATGTCTACTTGGTTTCTGTCATGAACAAATCCCGGAATGTCAAGATGCCGCGAAAGCATTTGCAGCATATAGTGTTGCAGCGCAAAATAATTTCTCGTACGGATATTTGTTCCTTGCTATGTGTTACGAAAACGGGACTGGCGTGCGACAATCTTTTGTAAAAGCTTTCAAAAACTACAAGAAAGCCGAAGAATATAATGATTTGATTTGCACATGTAACCAATATCGTCTTGGAAGATGCTATGAGCGTGGAATTGGCACCTCTGTAAATATGAAGATGGCTTTCGATTGGTACATAAAAGCCGCAGATTCCGGAAACCCTGGCGCTCAAAATAAAATTGGGTACTGGTATGAAGAAGGTATACATGCAAAAAAAGATATAGAAAAAGCCTTCACCTATTATTATAAAGCGGCAGGGAGTGGTCTTTCTTGTGCACAATTCAATACAGCTGAATGTTTTCGATTAGGAATCGGCACTAAAAAAGACGAACTACGCGCTTTTCATTGGTACCAAAAAGCTGCCGAAAGTGGCGACTCGAATGCTCAATATTGGTTAGCGTATCATTATCATCATGGAATTGCCACGACGGAAGATAATAAATTGGCACTCAAATGGTATTTAAAAGCCGCAGAAGCAGAAAAAGTTACCGATGAAGTGGCAAACGCTTATTTGGCTCTCGGCCGTATTTATGATTATTGTCAACTTGGTGTATTACGAGATGATAAAAAAGCCTTTGATTGGTATAGAAAAGCATCGAATGTTGGTGTTGTTAAAGCCACGAAACGATTAGCTAAATTTTATCAATGTGGGCTTGGCACTGCTGTTGATATTGATAAAGCTTACGCGATGGATTTAATTGCTAAAGAGAATTCTATAGTATTTTCGAAATGAATATTTATTTCTATTATGTAATAAAATCAGATTTTTGAAATTGGGTCTTTTATTGTTTTCTTTATAAATTGATTACATGTACGTATAAATAATGTTCTGATACACATTGATCATAAACAAACATCTATTTGTACAAATTAAAAACACTTTAACTGCGCATTTACCACACAATAAAATAATAAAAAAAACACTTAGTAGCGACAATAACGAAATTCTTTTTTTCTGCATTTACCCCTCCTCGTGAATCCCATTTTTTTTTTTTTGGTTATTTTTGTTGAATATTACTGTTCTATTTTGTGACAAGTATTCACATTACGCGCTTTTAAAGACAAGACTCGTTTCTCATTTTGGTGTGTAAAATGCTGGAATTCTCGGTGGGCAAAAGAAACATTTATGGTAATTATAAATTCAAACGAAAGTAATTCGTTATTTGGCTAATCCCCGCCTCATTGCTCGTTGCTTTGTTATGGCTCCACTCATAATTTATATATAATATAGCTTTTATTAAGGCACTCAAAACTATAATCAAGTCTGGCGGAGACATCGTCATATATGGTGATACCGATGGCGTAAGTTCGATCGTTTTTTTGTTTTGATTACATTTCTCAGACCCTGAAAATAACATTTCAATATCTTTTCGAATAAACAGTTGGTCTTTTTGTCCCTGGGAGTTCAAGGGACAACCTATTTGCAATTATTATTCCCGAATCAATTCTTTGAACGAATAGTAATACGCGGACGCGATCAGACAACCCCTTACAAAAAAAGCGAAGATATGAGAGAATACACCAGAAGCCGTGAAATTGTTCTTGATTTCCCTGATGCGGTTGCCGTAAAGATCGTATCGCAGAATTTAAAAAATGCAATATTTAACCCGACATACATTGATTTATACGGATGGAAAGTAAGTTCTGGTGCACCCGTAGGATTTCCACCAAATTTGCTTATTGTTACTTGTACCTTGATCAGTGGTATGTTATTATTGAATTATATATATTTTTTTTTGAAAACTTGATTATTCAAGTGAAAAAAATGATCCAATTCGGTTTCTTCATTCATTTAGGACAAGTAAAGACTGATCGGATTAGATGCTCCGATGCAGATATCAAACTTCCACAGATACAACTTGCTCACGAATATCAAATCCAAATGGTTTCTAATACACTTCACAACAGACTAAAACCATTTGATGTCGGGAAAAAAAATGAATTCGGATCGAAGGTTACGTTATGGACCGATGAAACAAAATCGCGTCGTCTATTTTTTCAGACTGACTATGAGACAAACCCTAATCATGACGGACCCATAGTGTCGATAGAGATACCTAATAATCTCGTGTTTTTTCACAATTTAGAAAATTGGGTCTATGTGAATTTTGATATCGCAGACTTTAAGGTATTTTTGAATTTTTCCGACTAGCTTATCCCCATAAATTTATTAATTTATTTTTTTATATTATAGTTGATTGTATCTCTATTCAAAGGATTAAATAAACATAAACAGATACAATCAAAACACGATACAAATGATAAACCCATACAAATAAATTTTCAATTAAATGACAAAATTCCCAAAAATTCAAAGTAAAGATAATTTTTTCTTTTTTCTTTGGATTTATGTGAATACAAAATCTAACTTATCACCAAACTTGCATAATAATATATTAGTTATATGCAAATATCTGGTATTGAAACTGCATACCCAATTCAAATATCAGGATATCTAAGAGCTACTACGAAATTTAAGCGTCCAAATGCACCAGCATCAAAACCTGTGATTCAAAATGTGAATATGAAAACATCCACCTCCTCAATATCACTTTCCTCACCCACTTCGAATAATATAACCCCATTAACTCCTCACCGTCGTCGAGGATCAATTGCAGAAAAATTTACCACGCCAATCCGTCGCACAAGTGCACATCAAGGCATGATTACCCCAGAAGTCACTCCTCCACACCGATTCCAACGTCAAAACACAGTCGAAATGGAGTTGGATGGTGCAATATCACAGGTGTCACTTGAACAAAAGGCCGTCATTAATTCAGGTGAATATGAGGATAATTGTCATCCGCATAAAAAGAATCGCTTTGTTGTTACTCATCCTGGATATGAAGAGGAAGATGATTCCCCGGATCTTGAGGCTCGACTTACTCATTTAATGAATCAAAAATTATCTTCATCATCAAAAAGTAAAGGTAAAGAAAGAGCCGATCAACATATTCCACAATTCTGATTATCGAGAATTTCTTTTCAATCGTTAAATTTTATATTTCGAGATTAGAAGGCCAAAAATATGTTTATTCCTTTTTGATCGTGTAAATAACATTTAGAAAGGATAATTATTTTATTCTAATAAAGAGTTTGCAGGTTTTTTATGTGAAAGTAGAAGAAATACTGGTCTCCCGTATTTATGGGGCATGATCACTATGTTTTTGCCGAGCAATATCCGGCTTAATCTTTACTTTTGACGAATGTAATAAATTAGGAACGGCTCGTTTTTTTTTTTACATATGATGATTGTTTAGTATGGGGAAAAATCGGGAATCACGGGTATCAAGTATCCATTATATCGACTAGGGACCGGAACAAAAGTGGTCCAACATTGAAGTTCTGATTGACGTAAATGAAACTCAGCATGTTGCCTTAAAGTTTCTTCTTCTTGTCGGATTTTCTAGTTTTTTTTTTTTTAAAAAAACATGAAATAATAATCATGAATAAAATGAACCTTATAATCAAAAGACGGATGAATAAATAGACAAATAAATACCTCAGCGTCTTTATTATATTGTGACTGTTGCTGTTGTTCTAAATCGTGTTGTTGTTCTTGTTGTTCTTGTGGTGGTGGTTGTTGCTGATGATGTTGATGTTGATGTTGTATTGTTGGACTATTTAAAGAGCCAAAAGGACTTGAACTGAAATCCTGCCTGAGTAAAGTAGTATTGATTGAAAATCGATCAAAAATAAAAATTACAAAAAATAAGCATGAACATAAATTTACCTTGGTGTAGAGACTGGACTGTTATTACTTTGAAGATGTTGTTGATGCAAGTAACCCCCTCGTCCATCAATCATCATTCCTGACATAGTATTTGAAGGTGCAAGTAAATTATAGTTATTACTGATGATACATGGCTTTGTCATTATTATCGATACTAACATTGCCACCCATTAAATCCAGTAGCACGACCTCTTTTCAATGATCAAAATCACCACCACCATTACCATCTTTTTCATTGATAAATGTAAATTCGGTTAGATTCTACTTTTAGAATTAGAGTGGGTGATGGCGTTAGGACCGTGACATATATTACGTAATGTAGATTTACTATAGAGCCCCCCTCAGGATATTACGTAATATCTGTCAAAGCCCTTACAGCATTCATGAAATTTTCATTTTTATCTATTGTATGATCACCACTATATAAAACCTTAACCCCGCCCAACTCAACGTCTCTCGCTGAATTATTATTATTGTTATTATTATTATTATTATTATAGAAATTATTATTATTATTATACTTACCAGTGGCACCACTATAACCAGCACCACGCTGATGTGGATGTTGATCTATCACCATCCCTCTATTACTGCTTGAAGAGGACATATTTCCACCTCCGCTAGAGCTATCACGAAAATTTAAAGAATTCATTCGTATTAATTGTGGAACAGGAGGCGAATATCTCAATGCAGATGTAGAATTGCTTCTTTGCACTAGAGGTCTTTGCTGTTGCTGTTGTTGTGAATAAACATTATCTTGGGATGGATTATTATTGTTATTTGATGACAATGATTGTGAACTGAGAATGTTTTGTCGTTGCATTTTTCTAAATTGATACTAATTATGTTGTAAAGAACTTAAATCCGACGAAGGAATGTAAGTTTCAAGATTCTAACACTAACGCTAATGTTTAAAAAAACGATAAGCGAATTGGTCTCTTATTTATACTTTTCATTTTCTAAGCCACAGTGGAATGCAATTGGATCAACTCATTTATCCTTTATCAAATCCATTAATCACTAACTATAAATAAAAAAATATGTCTCTCTCTGATGTTTGGGCATCCGATGAAGAAGAAAATGTTGCCAATACGGCGGTAACATATGATAAAAAAATTGCAGAACGTGAATGGGAACGCATGAATGAAATTTATGGAAATGTAAATGGATTATTGATTTGTTTTTCGGGAGATTAATTTAATTTGTTAATTAAATATCAATCTCTCTCTTGATGAAGGTTGGCTATAAAGATGGTATAGAGGAAGGCAAAGAAAATACTCTCCAGCGTGGATTTGATGTTGGGTATGCAGAGGGCGCTCGGTTTGGTGTAGAATTTGGTCGATTACGTGGAGTGTGCAGGTGCGGTGAATACGTTGCTTGAGTTTATAATGTTAATATTCTATAGTAATAACATTTTGTCTTAGCACTATATTGGAGTTCTATTCACTGGATATCGGTGATGGTCAAAGTGACAGCAATAGCGCACCGAATAATAATAATAATATTGATCATTTCCTAATTGCACAATTGAGATCTTTGATGAATGATTTGTCAAAATTGACATATGATGATGTGTTCACCAAAGATTATTTTTTGTTAAATTATAACGGGGACACGAAGACATTAAAAGACCGTGATGATATTATTACAAAGGATTTTAATGTTCAGGAGAACTCAACAACCAAATGCTCTTGTAAACATCTTGATGATAAACAACAAAAACGGCAACTTCATCAAAACGATAATTTTATTGGATGTTGTCAAGGGGATCAGGAAAAATGTGAGAATTGTGCATGTTGTGATTCTGAAGAACAATCGATCGGTGGTAATCTTGATGATAGCGTGTCTAATTTAGGACTCGGATTATCATCAGATCGCGAAACTTTACCGAGTATAAATAGCTCTGCTGAAAAGTTATTGTTGGAGTATCGTGACAAGGTCTCGGAAATTTTAAAAAAGCTCGGATTTAATGTTGATTTGTTTCTTGAAAGATAGACTTTCTTGTAGAAATAATAAATATGATCATTTATTTTAGATTAAATGTGCCAATTCATTGTTACTTATATACAAAATATTTTCCAAACGCGAAAGATAGAATTTCAATAATTTGAAACGCGGGAAAAATTGATACTTCTGATAACAATTGCTTATATGCATCAAAAATGCCTGCAAAATGTAATATACATAAAAGCATCTCTTATGAAACTAATAAAAATATGTATTAAAATTTTTTCTGAGGTTTTCATGTGCTAATTTTTCGTTTTGTAAATAATTCAAATCTCACTCTCACTTAATCAGGGGAAGTCAACTACTGTTATTAATCGCACTTGAAGGTGATCATTGTCAATAATTGATCTTTGGCGAAGGTTTTCGGATGATGGCGATTGTGGCGATGATGCATTACAAGAAAGGAGCGAGTGCACGTAGTGCATTATATATCTATATCGGAAATATTTATATTAATTAACTCGCATAACAGTATATAATGACATAACTTTTAATACAATATACAAACCCTTCTTGCTAATCTGCCAACATTTCCATCGATAGCAACCACTTCCCAAGCAAAGTCCACGCCAAACATCATTTTAATTCCGTATACAATACGTTTTGCATGCGCCTCTTTCATTAATAGATAATCGTCACTTGTCGTGTGTGGTACTAAAGAGGGGTCCGAGTCGAGAGCTTTTCGAACCAAATCAAGAATCGATTGTTCTATGGTGGGAAGATCTTTTGGGTACTTTGGCGTGTTCACTGTTATTAATTATACGATTCATAGATAGATGGTTCAGATTAGTACGTATAAACAATGATAAGAAATTAGAATTATCAACACCTACCGATAATTTCGAATGGCTGAGACACAGTCATCACCATGTGTTTATCATCATGATGATATCTGAATTCATAAGTTCCAATTTCCCAAGGTAGCAAATCTCCACGGAAACATAGTTCACCAGTTTTTACCTCATCATCACATGCATTATTGTTATTATTAAGGGTAAAAGAAGCCTCAGCATCATCTTCCGGACTGACATATAAATATCGACCATTACTAGATACACTGGTGACCATTTGTGATGAATTGGCTGTAACTTTATATACACCTATCCAATCTTGGCGGGAATGATTCTGTGGAGCTGTCCATTTTATTCTAATGGGTGATCCAAGTTCATGTGATAAAGAATTTGACGATGAATTTGTCTTCCCATTAGCATGTATTCCGTTGGGATGAGGTGAGGAAGGTGGCGTTAAGAGTTTATCGGCCTCCATGTTATTTACATTATTTGTGTTATGTGTAGATGATGGTGGAATAGGAGATACTGAATATCGAGTAAGATCATAATCCTCGACACCATCAATTCCGCGACTATGTGCATTAAAACCGCTTAGTTAGTATTAGAGGACAAATAGTGAATTAAAATAAATTGTAAAAAGAAAATTACCCATATAGAAGTTTATCCCTTGAGTTTCGAAGCAAAATTCTTGCCTCGAGAACGGCTTCCTGTATTTTCGGGCGCGCCGCCCCCACGAATTCTCCGACAGCTTCGGTCGCGTCTTCAACCACTTTCTCCATCGTCTCGGCGACTTCTTTTACAACCCGTTCAACGACCTGAATCTCGGGTGCTTCTCGGATTTTCGAAACTTCCGCCTTAACTTTACCAGGGATAATGGTCTTGACACGTTTAATCGTTTTGGTGACGCCAGCCTCTTTCCGTATTTTATCCCCGTATAGTCTCTTCATGTGTGGGCTTTCCACGTATCGCAAAAACAGCACGTTTGAAATTTGAGAGAACAATGATAATCCAAATATTAACCAACTATTGGCGATCAAGGTGATACCCCAGAACGCGGAATGTCCCATGATTTTTTCGGGGTTATTAAGAAATCGGTAGATGCCCGTGTAGTAAAGAGTCGTGGGATAATCATCAATGAAAAAATCTCCATAAAACCATCCGAAATCTCCCAATACTTCGAATACGGAAACAGAAGTCCAAATGTGTAACACGATAAGTAATACACCGAGAACGTGTCGTAATAGCACCAGTCCATATGTCCAGTTCTCAGGAAGGTGATACATATACCATGCGGCCAAAAAGAAAGTCACATATGTCATGCATAATGAGAGATTGTAGACGCTAGATAATGATAAAAAAAAATTTAATAATTCAGAAACGAAAATAAAACAAAATAAGAAAAAAAAAGAATTTTCACTTCTTCCAATTCGAAAATGCATCACCAACACTTCCACCGTATTTAATGTAATGTTTAGTCAATGCCTTTTCCCTACTCTGTAAGGATAAAACGGCACCTAACCCATAGGTATGAAATACGCGCCAGGCTAAACATTGCACGATAACGAAAAATTTAACAACATTCTCCGAAGCACCAGCGATGAATAATGGCACAACCACCGAGTAAAAGATGATGAAAACTAAGAATAAATCCGTCGAACGAAGCAGATCAAAATTCTTAAAGACGATCAAATCATGTCGGAAATGCGAAATTGATGCATTCGATAGATCGGGAAGAGTTGGTTGAATTCCTGCTGTTGTGGATAGACATTCGGATTCGGAAGTTCGTGAAGATAGATCCGTTGAAAGGCTGCTGGTTCGTTGTTTGTGTTTGGCGTTGAGCGGTTGTGGAGGATTATATGTCTTATCAATATCTTTATGTTCAATTATTGATTACTGCATTAACATTTTAAAAATCATGCGGAAAATAAAATCAGCAAATAAATGATTTCCCACTCACGAGGATTTTCCACGAACGTCAAGAAAGCAAACTGAGCAGCATGTGCAGCCAAACTAACAAACAAGACGGTGTAGCTTGCCATCATCAATGAAATTCCATAGTAGCCCACATACCCGACGGAATACATAGGATGCGGCGCCATTTCAAACACTCCATCAAACGTCAGGGATTGCTCGACGAGAAAGAAAAAGTCACCCCAATCTTGTGTTGATAGCAGTAACATGTAATGCAGAAAAGATATTCTCTCGTAAATATAAAGTAATGAAAGCATTAAGATACAAAAAAAATCAAAATAATTACACCATGCAAAATCCTTGACAACTCGATGAGCATCAGTTTTAACCCAAATATTGAACCAGAACAAGAACAATCCACCAGCCCATCGTAGCACATTAAGGATGACACCAGAATTTTCTGGAATACTGAAATTGGCCAGAGCAAAACACATGTACGAGACGAAATCATTTAATAGGATCAAATCAACGAGTTCACGAAAGAGAAGCCAAGTATTGAATTCAATAGGAGCTGTCTACACGGATTCAAATAAAGTAATAATTAGATCATTGAAAGATTTAATGAATGAGCTAATAAAAATAAATACATCAAAATCATAATCATTGCCCATTTTCGCACTCAATTCTCGTTTCAAGAATGTGTACACATTTCTACTTTTCTCTTTATCAAAAAGCTTTTTACGTTTCACCCACGTCACAAACATACGCCGATCACTTTGATATTTCAATAATAATCCTAATCCGAGATTATAAGCTCCACGCCAAAAAATAAACAAAAATAAATAGATCCATGGTCGAATGTGCGCCGGCAAAGCAAAAAATAACAAGATTTGTAATGTCATCACGAATATCGTTAGATAATCAAACGTGGATTTTTGCATGTTTGGTAGAAATACGGCGGTTAACATGTCTGTGGTATGCGGCACTTTGAACACTATGTGTAAAAGAAATTAGGCCAGTCCAAAAGTAAATCATCAATAATATGTTGATCTTTGTAATTTGCATTGATCAGTTATTCAGTATTTCGATTCATTAATCTTTGATGATTAAAGATACCTTTGCCATCGGGAGTTCTACCATATACAACTTCGTTTGATATTTCTCGATTATTATTGAGGTTATTATCAATATCATTATATGTTTTTTCAGTTGAGGGACTTGAAACGGCACTATTATTAATACTATCACTATCGACTACTTTACTCTCTTTCAGAAGTTTCGAATGCCCATCTTTGTTGGCGATGCACGTCGAACGTTGACGTAATTCGGACTCACTCGTCTTAATGATATCTGACATGACTCTAGAAATATTAAAAGTCGCTGTTGAAGGCAACCACTATTCAAGTTTCAAGGCTTATCTAATACTAGATAGTCTTAAACCAACTGTTGAAGTTGGTTTGATTTGCTTTTGGTGTGTTTTCACCAAAAGAAAAGGATTTTTATATTATATCATACAATCCCATGATTAAAATCTTTGTGTGATCGAAGCTTTTTTTTTTTACAAAGAATACTAACCCCAAACTATAGGCGTAAATCAAAATTGAACTTTCTATTCTTCAGGTGCTGTCACACGCCAAAGAACACATCCAATCACCAGATTCCACGAACTTTGTTCATTTTGCATTCATATGCGTTTTGCATTGTCATTAAAAAAAAAAAATCTGCATAAACAATTTCTGCTATTGGAATTGGAATAGTTTGACAATGACTTCAACTTTAGTAACACCCGGTCAGCGAATTGGCTCCGCGCAAGAGTTTAAAGCCGGACCAGGGACATACACTCGCGGAAACTTTATACACGCTAGTTTATTTGGACAAAAAACGTTGGAGCAGCCTCAAGCTTCGGAGGGGCAGGTGTGAAAGGTCGACGCGTTATTTTTATACTAAGCAAAGGAACTAATTAACCCTTTTACCTCAAAGTTACCGACTTTATCTATAGTAAGGGAGAAGCAACGATGGGCCGTTCCGCAAGTTGATAGTGTTGTATGTCTATTTTTTCTTATCTTTTCCCGTAATTCGACATTAAATTGATTTCAAACAAAGATAACGGGCAAAGTCATACGAATAACAACAAAAGAAGCCGTTGTTTCAATAATGGTGGTTGGTAATTCTCCTTGTAGAGAGGACTTTCAAGGAATAATTAGGTTTATTTTATTTTTATTTAATTTGATTTTCTGATTTTATATATTAAAAATAATTATTTCAAGAACCCAAGATGTTCGCGCTACTGAAAAAGATAAAGTCAAAATCTGCGATTCATTTCGGCCCGGTGATATCATAAGAGCTGAAGTTGTTTGTATTGGTTTTTTTGTATTTGTGTTTATTTTGAAATCGAATATAAGTACGGTTAACATCTCTGTAAAGATTTCATTAGGGGACGCGCGATCCTATTATCTATCGACCGCGAAAAACGAATTGGGGGTGATTTATGCTCAAAGTGTTGCAGGTAAGTTTTTTTCCTTTTCTCCTTTGACATTTCACCCCTTGCTGATAATTATTGATTTTAGGTGAAGCTATGATGCCGATATCTTGGCAAAAAATGCAGTGTCCAAAAACAAAAGCAATAGAACTTCGGAAATGCGCGAAACCTTTTTGATAAAGAGTCGAGTTTTTATCGTTTAATAGAATCATGTACATATACTTTAAATTATACTGTAATATATAATAGTTAATATCTTTGCAATATGATGAAAAGCGATTAGTGAGCGCTTAAATTATCCTATCTGTTATACATGCTATACATTCTAAATGATATATAAATTGTTCCAAGCAAGAGTTTGACTCATAATATTTTACTGCTGCTGTCGTTGCTAGTTTGGTCGCTGTTTTTGAGAATTATTCATAACCATTGTACTGATCAAAGTTTGAATGATGCTCAATTGGTCAGCGGGAAGTGTCGAGGCTTGATTGAGTAATCCAGCCAATTCGGGGTTATGTTGTGGTGGGGAAGAAAATTGAATCAAATTTATAGCGCTTGCTACTGCTGCTGAAGATTGAGAGATATTGCTTTTGTTGTTGTTGTTGTTATTGTCATTAAAAGTTGTTGCCGAGAAGAAATTCAACTCTTGAGATAGAAGAACTCGCAACATCTCAAACTCCGAGTGTTGTGCATTTCTCAGAGTTTGATTCCGTCGTTTGTACGCGTCAGACAAGTCATCCAGACTCAAAAAAGTATCTTTTTCCCTTACTTCTTCAATCATACTCGCGATAGCGTCTTTAACTTTTACAGTGTCTCTAACATCGTTGTTACATAACAAATCCTGAACTCTGTTCTCAATTTTGAGTTTGTCCACCGTTGGAGAGTATTGTCGAATCAACGGCTCATCTTGCTTGAATTCTTCTTGTAATTCTGTGAGTTCAAGTATGTGACGATTTTGTAATCTTTGAAGTAGTTTTTGGTGGCTGTTTTTAAGGTAGTGATTTAAATGTTTTGTGTAGCTTTCGTTGTCAGTTCTGAGTAGACTTTCTAGTTGATTGCGTTCTTGTTCGTTTTCTTGGAGTGGCTCTATTAATTCACGAAATAAAGTTTTCATTTTATTTTCTATGCAAAAATTCCAAAAACTCTATTTATAGATGCTGTTTCATCGATCAGCAAATCATCGACACGTATTTTCGATAACGCGCGTCTTTCATACTGATGGATCGTCGTGGCAAGTCAAAAAATAAAGAGCGTGGGTATGAAATTATTGTTTATTTGCAAAATAAATAGCTAATGGAAACTTTGATTAAATTATCAAATGTATGGTATAGAATTAATTATTTCCTTAAGACCCGAAAAACTTCATATTCTTGTAAATCTCCACCGTGGATATCGTGTAAAAAACATCAGGGTAATGCTCATTTGAGTCGCTACCCCAGTTGTTACCTTTAATGTAAAATTCATACCCACCTCCAAAAGTTAGACCATCGCTTGTAATACTATTATAGGTTGCATGATTAGGCTGGTTATTGTGACCAATTCGTGCTGAAGAAATATTCTGAGAATTTTGAAATGAGAATAAGAGAATTGCATCGCAATATTGCCAAAGCCCAATGCTAGTCCAGCTGTTCAGGTTATAACCTATGAATATCGTTTTTGTTTTAGAGTTGAGCTTAGCAAAAACGACTGTTGCTCCTTTATTATCACATTTTTAATGAAATACACCATTAAAAATCCATCTTTGCTTGCAAGGATTTTGTCTCTCATTGCAATAATTTGAGATCCAACTTGCAATCACTGCAGCAATTTTAGAATTAATGGTTGCAAAATTAGACTTGGTTGGTTGGTTTTAAAGATAAAGTAAAGATAAAAAGTGCGAGATAAATTTTGAGCAGGTGGAAATGAAATTCGTGCAGGTAAGGTTAATTGTATTGGAAGAACCGGATTCAAGCTAATATTTTCATAGAGCGTGTTAGGCAAAATATCTCGATACGGCTTAACTCTTTGTTGAAAATCGCGTGATTCAATTTGAGACCATTTAATGAGAAGAATAAATAGTTGTAGTAGCAGTGACCAAGCTAGGATATGATCCAAAATCTCTATTTCTTCAATTAGCGTTAATAATCACCGCGTTCCAATAGCAATTTAAAGATAGTTTCATCCAATGAAAAAAATTGTTAGATTCAAAGGGACTTTGGCGAATAGTTTCAAGACAGAAATTACGTAAATCAGTGAATTTTTGATGATGAAGTACGATTTCTAAAATTTGCACTGGACTTTTAAATATAGGCTGCTAAATTATTTAATCGTAATTCACTGACAATCTTAAAATATCCGCATCTTCATGTTATATTTCCACCATACAAAAAATTAAAAAATAAAAGCTATACGTATTTAGAAAAAGAATGTTAGAATTAAAAGACTAGTGCTTGATATATATATATATATATATATATATATATATATATATACTCTAAATAATCTCACGAAACTCTATCTTCTCTTACCAGCACGAATAACTAAGTCATGTGTGTCGTTATGATTCAAAAGTTTCGTCGTTATAAAGTCGAGCTGGAACTCAGAAACGATAGGCACGTTATATTCAAACTGGAAGTATATTTAAAAATGAGTTTTGATCAAGTCAACAATCAAAAATTTGTTATCGTTATATCAAACTTACATAGCGAACTTTATAATACACAGTGAAACTGGACGTAACGAAAAAAAGGCTATACAATCCCCTTCGTTGTATCCAGTTTCACTGTAATTCAATCTAAAGTTCATTATATCCAGCGTTATAAAAAGGTTCATTATAGTAGCGACCATACTATAACGGTCACCCCAATTTTCTGGCGTAAAATGTAATACCTGATCGCTTGTACATTTATAGCTTCTATATCGGTCCCAAATACAATCAGTCATTTTATTACATCTCAATATCTAATAATCTAATTCTAGACGAATCAAATGGTAGTATTTTTGTTCAAATCGGATCACTAGAGGTTCAGATATTACATCAATTCAGTGATGAAAAATTGATAGACAAATCTGTTACTTTATCCAGTGATCCAATTTGAGCAAATCAACTGGTAATATTTTTGTTCAAATTGGATTGCTGAATGTCAAGATATTATGCCCTAAAGTGACTGATTTATTGTATTTGGACATGATGTTATATTGTTACTGTTTTATGTAAATTGATAACTTTCAAGTATATAATATGTTTTTTATATAATTTCAGTTTGGTGAAAAATATAATATGAATAATTAAAACTATAAGTGAAAGATAAGTAATATATGTTCATTTTGTTGAGCAACTAGAATGAGTTCAGAAATTTTCTTTAACAAAGATAAATATAATTATAATTTTAAGAATAATTTATAAATAAATGAAATATTAATAATTTTTTTATTAATTTAATTTAATATAATTTTATAATTAAAATAAAAAAAGCATAATTTCACAATTAAAGCAAGAATAATAATAATTTAATAATTAAGCTGATAAATTATAAATTAATAAATAATTATAAATATAACTTTGTAATAAAATTCAAGAAATTATATTAATTAAACAAAATTAATAATAATAAAAATTAATTTATTATAAAACAAATCTAAATAATATCTAATTAAAAATTATATTAAAATTATATTTATTTATTAACTTTTTCAAAGAGCTAAATAATCAAAAAAAATTAATTATTAAAAAACTTAATTAAAAAATTTAATTTTAATTAATAAAAAACTTGATAATTTTTTATATTAAAATTAATATTTTAATTTAATTTGTAATCTGATCCAAATTGTATATTTTAAATTAAATAAGATTGAAATCAAAACTGATTTAAATATTTAAATTAATCTAAAAATTATTTAATATTAATTCAAATTAAATAAATTAAACAAAAATTTGTGAATATATATATAATTATATTTTGAATAACTTTATTTAAAACAAAATATATAAATATCTTAGTAAAAATAAAAGTTATTAAAAAAATTATTTTATAATTTTTGGATCAAATTCAATTTCAACTTAATTTGAACTAAAATTATTAATTTAAATTAATCTCAAACTTAATCTAAATAAAAATATATGATTTTTTATAAATAATTAATAAATTCTAAATTAATAAAATTAATAATAAATTAATATTTAAATTAATATTTGAACTAATATTTGAACTAAAATTTAAATTAAATACAGTGGCTAACGTAATTATGGAATCACGTGTTCAAATTTATTAATAAAACATAGTAAAAATTGAAATTTTCTTT
>CAJVPL010000244.1:0-33493 GCA_910591945.1 Ambispora gerdemannii
AGTACACACAGTCACTATTATCACTCTTATATAATTCTTAATTAATTATTATAATTAGTTAATATCTTGCCTATCAATATAAGAATGGTAACAATATTTATAGATTATAAACTAATCTTTTTTATTTTACTCAGATATTAAGTAGTAAATTTATGCAGAAATTTTAAGTGTCTATTTTTAGAAAACACAAATATTATAAAAAAGAATTTTGAAAAAAGAATTTTGGTTATAAACACAAAATATTAACTATGCTACACATTAATCGCAAAAAGCCCAATCTGATTAAAAACAAATATATTCATCGTCCAAATGTTTGTTTTGCAGCTTTTATGTACAATATATGCACTACATTATTGATCCTGTGGGAAAGATACAGAAAGGACATTGTCCTAGCGGTATACCGGAATTCATTTATCTTAGGTAATTAATGGTCTTTTGAATCTGTTAATTTGTTTTAGCTATGATATGGTGAAGTTTCATTGTAATGGGAGGATACTGTATTCTGCATCATCATCGTTCATTATCACCCTTCTATTCGACGTGGCTCAGAATTTATAGGTAATTGTGTGCTTTCATTCATTCCATTTTGAATTCCTGCTCCCTCCGTTGATGTGGACGGAAACCATGTAGAACTTAAGTCTAGTTGACTAGCGCTTGGGTTATTACTTGCTGGTCTAGATATACGATTCGCGGTTGTCCATCTACCACCTACTGAACCGGCAATTATACTAGGTACTATAGTTGCTGCGGCAAATACAGAATGTGACTCATTTTTATCTCGTTTGTCGAAATGCAACGATGCTCGAAGACGACCACCACGTAATGATTTAAAGAACATTAATTCGTTTTGTACGTCTGTGATTGCTTTGTTCCATGAAGGTTCACCGGTCTGTGTCGTTCTTCCGACAGATGAGGCATATGTCGAGTTTGAAGCTTGAAGTTGTTGTTGTTGTTTAGAGCTAAATGACGGAACGGGTATTAACCGAATAATTATACCAACGGGTATTGATAGAAAACCAAGACCAATAGAGATTGCCCATTGAATTCCATCCAATGGATTTACTTGGAAAGCAGCACCACCCAATTGCACTATTAGAATTTGTCCAACACATATGATTACGAAAATTACCATGAAAAATCTGTTGGCGAAAATATTTTTAAATATATTCAACTTATTATCAAGCCGGCGACAACTAGAAAAATAGAAATAAATTCATTAGGTTATTTCAAGATTAACTTTGTATACTATTATATAAACACGTTAAAAGTTAACTTACTTGATTTCATTAAATATTTGCAAGTATACAAATGTATTAAAGATCAAAGTTTTCATTCCCTCCTGTTCCTCATCAGTATCATAATTCAAAATGTCATTTCCAGCATATAATAAGATTAGGGTGATCACTAATTGGAAAACGCTTTGACCAATGATCATTTTCCACATGTCATGGGATATCAACGGAGCATTACGAGGTTCTGGATCACGATTTAATAGTTCTTCTGTTGGTGGATCAGTGGCAAGTGCTAAAGCAGCTAAAGTGTCCATAATAAGATTTACCCATAAGAGTTGCACCGCCGATAGTACTGAACTTTCCTCTCCGCTCGAAACAGCCGAAATAAAAGTCAAGAGAACTGCGGTGACGTTTACCGTCAATTGAAATTGCAAAAACTTTTTCACCGAATCATTTACACTTCTGCCCCACATAATAGCCTTCACAATACTCGAGAAATTATCATCCATTAAAATAATTGAGGAAGCTTCTTTGGCGACTTCTGTACCGGCAATACCCATCGAGAATCCTACATCTGCAGTTTTTAATGCAGGGCCATCATTAGTACCATCCCCAGTTACTGCTACAATACGACCGAGTTCTTTTAGCTTTGCGACGAGAATTCTTTTATCCTCAGGACTTGATCTGGCAAGCACTGTAAGCCTTGGAATCCTTTTGTCCATTTCTTGTGGTGGTAAATTACGAAATTGTGGTCCTTCCATTACTGTATCTCCTGGATTATATATGCCACATTGCGTTGCAATCGATTTAGCCGTTAGAACATTGTCACCTGTGACCATTACTATCGACACTCCAGCTTTTTGACATTTCTGAACAGACTCACGAACACCATCTCTGAGCGGATCTTCAATACCAACAATTGCCAAAAGTATAATTTTATCTACTAATTCTTCAAAAGACACACCTTCTTCATTAGCCTTCATTCCTCTTGGAGGCCATTCTTCAAACTCCTGATAGCCTAATGCTATTGTTCTTAATGTTTGACTTGCATATTTTACAATCACACGTTGAATAATATTTAAATGTTCAGGTAATAATTTCATAGTCGATAATTCTGTGTTATTTGTGGGATCCGCAACTATTATGGATTCTGCTTTTCTGACTAATACTTCGCTAGCTCCTTTCACATAAAATCTATATTTTGAATCTGATATCTTAACAACTACACCCATCGATTTTCGATCTGAACTGAACGGAAAGACTTGCATTATCGTAGCGTCACTTCTTAATTCTTTATAGTCATTTAGACCCAAATCTATAAGAAAACTCAATAAAGCTGTCTCGGTTTTTGATCCAATAAATGTTAGTTTACCATCATCACCCATACTTTCAAAAGCAGTTGAATTGATTGCAATTGATTGCTTTAATATATTGATTAAGCCAGGCGAAAGTGTTCCTATTAGATCAGTCATTGGAATGGGATTATTGATATTTTCAGTGACACTTTTCTGTGAGAATCGTTTAGAGTTTTCTTGATATGCTTCGTAATCTCTGACGAACGCAGTCGAAATTCCAATAGTACCGGCGACAACTGACATCTTATTTTGTGTAAGTGTTCCTGTTTTGTCGGAACAAATGGTGTTTGCATTTCCCATCGTTTCACATGCAGATAGAACGCGCACAAGATTGTTATCCTTCAACATACGCGTTGTAGCATATGCGAGAGCTAATAATACATAATAGTTAATCAATTTGAAGATTATACATGTGAGCTAAATAGTAAAAAAAAAATGCATACCTAGAGTTACTGCCAAAGGCAAGCCTTCGGGTACTGCCACGACTACCACAGTCACTGTTGAAATAATAATTCTAACTAAATCCTCGACAGCTTTAGTTGCTGGTGGTACACCATTTCGGAAATTCACAAAGTATTTGATTAATAACACTATAAGCATCAGTAAAGCAGCAGCGCCTCCCAATTTTGCAATTCTTTCTGCTAAACCATTTAATTTTTCTTGAAGTGGTGTATCGCCCGCATCAGTTCTTAGAGCTTTAAAATAAATTAAATTAATACAAGCATATAAAAATAATTCATCAAAAGCAAAAAAAAAAAAAAAGAATACCCATTAAGATTCGTCCATAGAATGAATTTTCTCCGACAGCAGTTACGACATATGTTCCAACTCCTTCCAACACTTTACTACCACTTATTAGAAAAGGATCGGCTTTCGAGTGATGTGCTGCATCACTTGTAGATTCTTGATCAGATAAATTTAGACATTCTTCATATCTCGATTTTCTTACTGCGTCACTTTCGCCCGTCGCAGCTGATTCATCGCAACGCAAATTATGACCAGATATAAGGACCCCATCTACTGCAATAATATCACCTGGTTCTATATGTAAAATATCACCAACTAAAACATCATGTACCGAGATAAGGGCTTCCTTTCCATCACGTGTCACTTTGAGATTACGATCTTCTTTTTTTGCATTTAAGCGTTGAAATTGTTTTTCTTTTTGCCAGTCATTTATACTGCCAACCATTACTACTATCAAGATAGCAATTATAATAGCAACGCCTTCCACCCATTTTATTTTCGGTTCATCAGCTTTCTTGTTTGAATTGGGACCAAAGTCTTCGTATAGCCCTAGCCCTAATGATAGGAATGCGGCAAAAGTTAAGATTATCTAATTATATATAGGGATAAAGATTAGAGGTTTTATATGATGTTCTTATAAAGCGTGTTCTTATAAAGCATATTCTTTTTACTTACCAGTATTTTATCTTGCATTGCAATCCACATTAATTCAAATATATTTTTAGTCTTTTTCGTTGGTAATACATTAACACCAAAAACACGTTTTCGCTGCGAAAATGGAGCCCCGTCCTTTGTTAATTCAGCATTAGCTAACGCTGCCTTTTTCGCTTTTTTTGATTGCCTTTTCTTTTTAGGTTTTTTGGCTGCATCTTCAATATCATCTTTTGGTTTATTCTCAAAATTCAATAGATCATCGTCACCGACATCGTCTCTACTTGAAATGTTATCAATTTTTCTAGGTGGTAGCGGGGCTTTTTCATCATTGCTTAGACCAAAGTCAGGATCAGTATGTAAACCTTTTAATAAACCTTTGATACCACCAAGTTTTTTCAATAAAATTATATTTTTTGGATCAATCAATCGACTGAGAATTTTTGGATTGAACGAAAAAGGATTTTCAACATAAACTTCTGTTTTCTCTTCTCGTTCTTCTCTTATTATTGTGTCATTATGATCAGGTTTTTCGGCTAATTGCCTTTGCATATTTGTCTTCTTAGTATCTTCTAGTTCTTCTCCCTGCTTGGTTGAAGTTGTCGAAGAAGGACTAGGTTGTGATGAGTTTGCAAGCTTTACGGATAAAAGAGTAGGCGAAGTTCCACTGTTAATTTCCTGATCAATTATTGATTCACTAGTATCAACCTTTATATTTGGAACGGGCCTGGGTGGTTGTTTTTTGCTTAAAGGAGTATTCTCTAAAGAACTGTAATTGGAGGTGGTTGAATCTCGAGTCGAAGAAGAGGTGTTGGTTGTTGTTACTGTGGCTAAATCTTGAGTCAAAGAAGAGGTGGATTTTGATGTTGGTAAATTAGTGAAAGTGTTTTTATTTTCACTATTTTCACTTGCCATTTATTATATTATGTATCAGTGATTGACAAATTCCCGGTAAATATTTTTAATCCGGGAAGCTTTTTACAGCTAAATAGAAGAGTTTTTATTAATATCATTTCTTTGAAGTTTAAACGTCTAAATTTGACGCGTTTTGTAAAAAAAGTTCATAACAATAACAAAAAAAACATTAAATAACAAACACGCACGTTTTGTATAGTAAAAAATCAAGTTGCTCGAAAGATTGAAGAGCAACAGCAAAAAGTAAAAACTATTTTATATGATTGTTCTACTGTTCTACTGATTTATACAATGATCGAATAATGATGAAAGAAATGACGAGCACATCGTCCTATAACGGATGTTACACGCATAATAAATAATATTACAAGTAAATTGTTTATGTCCGAAGCTAAATGTAAATGTATTTACATTTAGCTTATATTGTATGTTACGGAGTTTTTTAGAGCTGCTTGATAAGGAAATGATGGCTTGCTGGCCCGCATTATGAGTCTTGTATTGCGACAGCAATACATGCAAATGGTTCGTACGTATTATTATGAGATTGATTCAAAGACTCAAATACTTTTGATAAAAATCATTATGGTACGATAAAAATGGATTTTTCACGCCTCCGAAAATTTGAATGACAGCTTCTTTTATAGCGATAATCATATTATGTGTCCGTATTCAAACGGATAAAATATATCATTTTATTTGGTATCGGTATATGACGAAAGGAAATTTTTCATCGGTGTTCTTTGCGAACAAACCTTAAATTTATAGCAAAAGCTATAACGATGCATTTTTATAATGATAGTGTCTTTTCTATAGTTCCATTCCATAATTCTTTTCTATAATCTTTTTATATCGTGTAACCATGTACGGTCATACCAGCTTTGTTTCACAAAAGACTTCTCGATATACGCGACAAAGTGCATGTAAATTGTTAAACGCCATCGTTTCCCATCCTGTTTATCCAACCATTCATCCGTTTTGTCCACTTATATCCATCCATCCATCCATCCATCCATCCATCCATTTGAGTAATTTGTTCGTTTAGATAGATTACACAGTTAGAATTATTACAAAATCCCCGAACGAGCTCAACGTAAATGTTTTCACAATGAATACCCTCATGTGACAATCCCTCTTTCTAGTGAACTTTTCTCTTTAGTTCCAATTGTTGGAGAATTCAGTATAGATAAACAGAGCGTGATATATATTTTAGAGAAAGTAAAAAGGAGAGTTGTTCTAGGTTTTATACCGAATTAATATCAAGCCTGCTTTATCCTCCTCCAAGGAGAAAAGTCATTTCATATATTTTGGGATGCTATTATCAACAAGTCACTCCAAGTATTCGGAAAGTATACTAATGGGATGCCGCCGTTGACATACTTCCGACAGGTAAACAAAGTTTTTTATTTGCCAATTTATTATTAACCTCTCTATAGTTACTATCACCTTAATCACACCCAATTTTGTTTCCAATCCCGTGGCTATATCGAGGTGCGACTGTATTGTGTATTAGAGTGATCAGAACATCCTGTTAATAAGAAACATTTGTATTAAGAGAGTGCGGAAAATGACTGACAAATTCAAAATTTAGAATTATGCCCAGAATACTATTGTCATCTTTTATATTCTATATTACCAGAGAAGTCATTAATAATAAGAGACTAGAGTTTGATCTAAATTTCTTATCGCATAGAATTCAGTCAATGAATTTAAAATTGGCTATGGTAATAAGCAGATCTTAACGAATTACTGAGAGCGTTGATTTGTATATTAACTTGTCTAGAGGTATTGCTTTTTAGTTTGATATATAATTGTTAACTAATGGAAATATATCGATATGTATGCAATTAGGATTTACATAATAAAACCTAACCCGATTATGCATAAGCCAAATATAGTGCAATCAACTTTGGTTTCACCAGTTGTGTAATAACAATAAGAAAAACTGACCTAATACTAAAGATTTTTTTTAAAGAAGGTAGCTGATTTTTAATTAATTTATGCATTATTTATTTTAATCAGAATATAATTTTGATAAAGTTTTAATTTCATAATGATTATGACTAAATAATCTGAGGATGCAATGGTGAAAATAATATAAATACTTCATTAATAGAGATTTCTTTCTTATATGCGTGTTATATTTATCAAATAATGAATACTGTGTAGTATAGTTTTTTTTAAACCAAAAAAAATAAAATATTAAAAAATACAAAAATCATCAATCAAAAGCAAATCTAGAAAGAAACTATTACAACAAAAATATAAAATTGATTAAAAAATAACTAAAAATAAAATAAAATATAATATAATATAATATTATATATTACAAATAAATAAAATGTATTTTCTTAATTCTTGTATTTAATATTTAATATTTAAAATAAAATAATATGTAACAAATTAAAAAAAATCTAATAGTATACATATAATTTTTATATGTGCTTGGTAATTTGTAGTTATTATAAAAATATAATTATAAATGTTATTATAAATGTTAAAATTTAAGTTATTAAAGACTAAGAAAACAAAAATTTTTAATAAAAACTTTTATTATGTGTATTATTATTCTTATAAATTTCAAATATTATTTAAAAATAAATTTAAGAATATTATCTAGTAAATTCCAATTATTTAATTTTTTTTGTTTTTCTTTTCAAAATTGTTCAAATATTATTATATTTTTTTTTTATTAAAAATTTTGTCAGTTTATAAGTAATTTTTTCTTTAAATACTTGAATATTAATATTTAAACACATATACACAATTTTCTCATATTATTCTTGTTTAAGAATATATAAATAATAATATGGTTCTATCATGTAAAAAATACTCAAAGCATTAAAAAAAAGAAATGTTAAAAGACACTGTCTCGGCTATCCTAAGATTGACAGAGATATACAATGAGGCGTTAATTTTTCGTGATCATGTGGCTGAGCCAAAATTTATATTAGTTGAAGTATGACGATGTTAGGTTAGGTAGCTTGTGCAATATACATGTAATAAATGAATGTTCATACACCTTGTGTTTGTTCTTGAATATGTACTTGATGTCCTTTTAGTTTTTCTAGTAGAATTTTCTTTAGTTGTGTAAACAATGATTAAACAATGATGAAAGCTTATTTGGGAGAACAGAAGATATGCGTAGAATTTCGACAAACACCATTCAATATAAAAGCACGACACTCACCAACTATTGAATATGATGTCATTGTATTTTAATTCGTGTGAAAATATACAGATGCAAGGTCCCATGAAATATTATAGATAGAGTCAATTACTTGAAACTAGTTTTTTCTATTAAGATTTTCGATTTAGAAGCTTCGGAAAAACTTGCGTACAAAAGTTCTATCGAGAAAGAACACGCTTTATCTGATCGGATCAAATAAAACATTCCACTAAGAGTAAAGCCTAGCTTGACAACTTGTAATTTACAAAATAACGCTCAATAAGATGTATTACTGGCGTTTACATCATATCTACCATGAGGACGAGACAAAAATAGAAATGAACCAGCAAATGAAAAATTTAAATGAAGCGTGCTTGGAACAGATAACAAGACAATGCGTGTTAGGAAATTCGAACAAAATCAAAGTTATCCATGTTATTGTTATGCTCAGATTTTAAATCCAAGAACAGCAAAATAAATTCATAATTTCAGTCTAATGAGAAAAATCAGAACATTGTTGCATAGGATTTATCTGTCGAAATTGTCTCGAATTTTGCTGCATTGGCAACTTCAGTCGTAACAATGTTCATCATTAGCGTGTTTTGACTGCAACATTTTATTAACATATAGTGGATAGAATAATGGAATAATTTAAATTGTAAGCAATAAAAAATTTTATATGCACTTCAGTAAACTTGGAAATACTAAGGCCATGAATTTGTATCATTAAAAGGCATATCGATACGGTTTATTGATATTTATTTCATAATAATTAACCAATTGCTAATTAACTATAAATGTCGTTCTATTATATGACTTTAACATGCTTTTATCATCGAAAAATAATTATACGAAAATTTTTATAAACGATGCAACATTACGAAGTTATGTAGTTATGTCGTACCCGATTGCATGTACATGTATATATGATTGAATACGACATACATGTACTGTTCATGTTTTGGGAAATTTAAAAGATCGTTAATTCGGGAATTTTTGAACTATTACTATATATATAACGATAAACAAAATCCGAAACATTAATTCGCCCGAAACACTAATTTGATGTTCATAACAATAATCCAAAGTACACAATATACCGTTACATGCGCATGCATGTAACTAATTAAGCAAAAACAAGTCTACATATCTATCTATCGAATTGTACGATAGATAAATTTGAACAATAATCACCCCTAGATCAATCAATCGGTACAAAATCTCTACACCTCCTCGTTAAGGATGACAATAATTTTAATCGAAGGGATGGTGGAATTTCTTCAGAATTTTCATATTGCGTATTAGCACCACACATCTCTTCATCACACCTCTGTTTGAATGACAAGAAAAACCTCATGATCAATATCGATATTTAATGCATTCCACCATTTGTTCATGAGATAGATTTGTTGGTTCTTGTGTCAAGATTTGTTAATTTCGATTTCTTGTCCACCCGTTTTAAACCAACAGTCTGTGATTGTTGTTGTGTAACAGCATTCTAAGCATACAAGTCAGCAATTCGTACATGTTCTAACACTAACGGTCAAATCGCTAACGAACAATTGTTGATTCTAGTGAGCAGGACAAATGAAATTGACCAGCATTTACCATTACCATTACCATTACCATTTACCATTTGCCATTTATCAAAAACAAAATGAACAATTGAATTTAGGTGTTCCATTTTCCAATAAGCTGCATACATATTACGTATTATTATTAAGTGTTTGGTATCTAAATTCTTACTAATAATAAATATATCAAACGAGATTTTCATGAACATAAAAAAATGCTGCACAAATCAAAAAGCTCTATGCCATTCTCAGCTGCCGCGAAGTCTATAGACAAATGACAGATGTTACAACTGATGTTTCACTGTGCGCACAGTAACTCAGTAGTGACAGCAATATTTTAGTTTATCTCATTTAATCTCGTAATTCGTATGCGAAATTTTTATAACTTTCGCAATAAAAATTTAGATTACAGTTTGGTTATGCATTAGCAAAAATTTTCTGACCATTATTTTGTTAAAAAAAATTTACCACTCTGACTTTATAAAATTCTATGATGTCTAAGGTCATATTGTATCAATGAAGGTACGTAACCACAGCAGCATAATGCTTCCAAGGGAAGCATATGGGTTGAATGCAGTAGAAACGATGTAAATGCTAGTTGATCAGATTCCAAATTTTGAATAAAACACGTCTATAGCGATTGGTTAGTAAAACTTGATTCCTGTATTAAATTAAATTTTTTTTTGCATCTATTGAGTTTTTTCGTCAAAGTCGAAATCTACACCGTTTCTATTGCACTTGGTCCATATTATGGAGCCAACAAAGCAATTCATTCGACGATTCATTTGTTCAATTATGCGTAGATTCATTTGAAATAGCAAATGACTTTATGCAAGTTTTTACAATTTAGTTTAATACAAAGTGTGTTTAAGTCCTCTGAACCAAAGTGTTTATGTTTTTTATTTAATGATACCGATACCTCCACGAAAACAATATCAGTCATGGGGGATCATTTCCATTCCTCACTGTGATCTTTAATTCAGAAAAAATATTACGAGTAATTGAAAAAAGTACCTAACGGAGAAACATCAATGATGGCAACAAGGTCTCTAGTTACTAGTAAATATAGACATATACTTCCAATTCGTTGTGTGGTTCACCATATCCAATTAATCACTAATGGCTTGCGTTTTCTTTTCAAATTATCAACTTTTTTCAAAATTCTGTGCACATTTACGAATACTTAATAATTTAACCATTGGTGGAAATTTACAGCATGGACGTTTGTGAATCACTGTTGCGCAAATAACTTTTATTAGAATAATTAACAGCAGACTGATTAATTAAAATCTGATTGAGATGTAAAGCAGTCTATCGTTATAATAATTTTGGCTCTAATTGAATGTTAATTGAGAAACAAATATTTATGCTTTTTGTTATTTTAATTTTTATATACAATCTTCAAGCTTTTATAAGTAACTCATTCTTCGAAAAGCGCCTAAAAAAACCAGTATTGAAATATTAATAACACAGTTGAGTTCTATAAAATTTGAAACCACTTTTTGTTTGTTGAATCAGTAGAGATATTGCCACTAAAAATGCATCTGAAGAAACAAAATAACAAAGTATTTTTTCATATATATATATTGAGTAACATAACACAAGTTCATTTTATTAATTTAAAATGATAAATGATAATTGCAAATAGCTACATATATAGTGCAGGACGCCAATAAAATTAGTCATCTTTAAAGCAAAGGATCTTTATACAAAGATCATAGACAAAATAGCGGCTTCCTTTTTTTGTATGATCTTTGTATGGTGCAGAACTCTTCTTTCAACTTCTTAAATAAGAAATAAATCCAAATCCAGCCGGCAATATTATCAAGAAATTGCTTTTCTATAATATTACCGGTTAAATTTTGATTTACTTCTTAATTAAGAAGATGAAAGAATTTTTAACATGAAACATATTGTCGATTTAAGAGTTCCTGCACTGTATATGTTTCTATTTTGCAATTACATGTACCAATTATCATTTTACTGATAGATTATATTAATCAATATTAATAATTTAAAAGAAAAAGCTTTAAACTTCAAAATAATTAAATAAATAAATAATTGATCTAAATTTTTAACATGAAACATTGTCTATTTAAGAGTTCCTATAATAAAAATGATGTCGATCCTTAAATTGAATTTAGTACTAGCAAAGAACCGTACTTCTTACTTAAAATAATATTTTCAGCTTGTAACAAAAAAAGATGCCTAATAGGTATCTTTACACACTGGTAAAATTTTCTTTCATGTTAAATATTAAAATACCGTAAATTTGCCCAGTGCCGATTACATCCGCGGATCACCACTAATTAAATATGCAAGTTATTATTTCTGCATTTGATTTTCCTTCACAATAGAAACTTTCTAATGTCAGGTGATTTTCTACACCTGCTACAAATTGAGAAAAAGGAAAACTAAAAAAGGATTCAAAGGATGAAAAAACGCGAAAAATGTAAAGAACGCGCACGATTATTCTAATTCGCCAGCTCTTCTGATTGGCTGTAGATCCATGCCAAAAATGTTTCGGTGTTTTCGTTACTAAAAACTTGGCAGAACGGAAAAAACAACGTCACCTTCAGACAGCTATTTAAGTCTGGAGGAGCAGACAGCCCTTTTCGCCCTCTTCATCAAAGATCCTAACAAAAAAAAAACGGCAGCTGAAACTGTGCAGTTGGTTGTTCCAAAGATTCTTTCAAAGTTTTATATTTACAAAAATTGTTACAACCGCAACAAGGATGTTATATTTTATTTGAGGAAATGTTTTGCGATGCAAGAGTTGAGTATATATAGTATAGCGTACAAATGTGCAAGATTATTTTCAATCCATCCATTTTGGTATACTGTTTTTTTGTTGATTTGTATAGTCTAGAGGTATTGCTTTTTAGTTTGATATATATTCTCGTTAACTAATGGAAAATATATGTATACAATTAGGGTTTGCATGGGATAGAACCTGACCCGATTATGTGTGGAGCACACGATATAATGGTTGATATCTGGAGTATTGGATATTTGATTGGTTCAAGTGGCATTGAAGTACCTTAGCAACTTTCATCACTTTCATTATAATAAGAAAAACCGACCAATATTTCCGAATCTTAATAATTAATGCATTATTTATTTTACTCAGAATACAATCTTGATAAAGTGGTTTCCTAGCTAAATCATTTTGAGGATGAAACGAAAAGGTGGCATGTTAGTGCAAATGATCAAACGCAAGCATTCATTACACAAAAATGCAAACTTTAGGCTCATTTATATGTCGATGCTAAAACTAGCTTGACTTGTCAAGTTTCGAAGAAATATAAATTAAATTTTATTACATGGGCTGTCACGTCACGTGGTTGATGCGCAATAAAAATCAGAATGTGTTAAGATAGCATTTTATTTTTTAAGTACATGTATAATGTAACATATTATATAACTAAGATACAAATGCTGTGTATGTCTGAAACGAATACCGTATTCATCCGAAACTAAGCACCGTTTTTTCCACATAACGCTGGCCAAGGTCCTCTTAATTCTGGCCAAAATCGTCATAATGCGGGCCAGGGACGCTTATTTTCGGGGGGTGCTTAATTTCGGATACGGTAACCATTGTATGATGTAAGTTTTTACCTGCTAGTAAATAATCATAGCAAACAAATGTAAATCGAAATTAAAAATCCAGGAGAATATGTCCGTTTGATCAAGAGACCCGCATCAATGACGCTTCTTTTGAGTTCTTGTTTTTCCTGCCTTTTTTTACAACAGGGTGAGTGAGCATCGTGTTCTTCTGGTGAATCTGGAAGAAAAGAAAATAGTTATAAGGTAAAAATATGTGTACGTACCAAAATTGAGCACAAATACAGATCTATCTTCTGATACGCCCATGACACTTCGCCAACCTTCTCTGACGCCCTTTCAAAGTAATTCCAGAGAAACCATAATACATTAGTCATAGAGTCCCAATCAAACACGCGTCCATAGCAGTCCAGAAAAAGTATTCCGCAGTAACATTACAATGAAACCATACAGTGCAATTTCCATTATATAACAGATAATAACATCTTTTATATAACGGATAACATCTTTTGAGAACATTCACTTTGGATCTAGAAGTTACAACACGACAACAGTCAGATTCATTCATGATCTTTTCAACTATAATGGCGGATTATTGCAAAATTCAGCAAGTTTATCACTTGTTGACACTTGATACACGGAGGAACCGTCAGATTTTTTTTAGGTTGAACGATGTCTTCGAGTAGTTTTTTGTCCACACAGAGCACTCCTGAGCAATTGCCCCAAGGTTGCCTGCAATTCTTGAATTTTTCCTTGGTTGTGTGCCGTTTGTTTCTCTGATGCTACCCCCAGAACGAATCGACGCTCCGAACATGTACCTCTCAATCTTTTCTTTCCGTGTTGAAAATGTGAAATTTAATATTGTTGGGCGGGACAGCATTTTCGTCTCCATCATTATAATATTTTTGGCCAGGAGTTCCAAAATTTTCACAAGGTATGCAACCTGGACTGGAATTTCACATTTCTGAGGCAACTTATATAGTACATCCAAAGTAGGGCTATAGCATCCCACACTGTGATTATAGGAATCGGACGAGTAAAGGATGGAGTCACCAGCTTGCCCACGAGGCCATATTGAATAAAGCTTTGCTGGTACCTACACAAAACTCGTTTTGATAAACAAGTTTGAGCGTTTTTTATGTACAGTGCACGACACCTAGTCCCACAGCTTTATATTGTTACTTTAAAGCCTATAACTTTTGTAGAATTAAATTTCTAACCAACAACTAAACATTGAATTGTAGACTATACTATGGTCTACTTCAATGTTTAGTTGTTGGTTAGAAATTTAATTCTATAAAAGTTACAGGCTTTAAAGTAACAATATAAAACTGTGGGACTAGGTGTCGTGCACTGCACAAAAACTAAGAATTGAGATGTCTGAAAGGATCCACGAATTCTCGGTTCAAGTTATTTAACCAAGCGTATGGACTTAAAAACAAAGATCATTTTTAAAAGGTGAAATGTAAATTCATGTTGCACGATCTGTTTTCCCACAATATATATGCTATGTTGGTATATAGTCTATGTTGGTATATAGTCATGTTGATGTCATAATGTCTTTTCGCATGATACTCAAAAAATAAAACCATTCACAATTAATCACGTGACATCAATTGAATATCAAAGCCATGCCACTCGGCATGGCAGTTAATAGTTTTGCAAGAACATGACATCCGATGCCACAGTGGCGTAGTAAATTTCATATGACAATGCTCTCATAAATTAAGAAACGACTGTACAATAATAAGAGATCGTATCATAATGGAAGTTTAGTTGCCGGTGGCATCAATCTTGGACGTATCAAGAATAATAAAATTAATAACTACTTTCATATTTTAGTCGCACAAGCATTTATTCCTAATCCAGAAAATAAGCCCTACATCAATCATATCAACGGCATCAAGTTTGATAATTACAGTATTCCCGAATCCTGGACGTAGTTCCAGACGAATGACATTGGACGAAAATGTTGTTCAGATTTGGGATTCTATAATTCTCGCCTCAAATACTTCCAAGATAGTGAAAAGTAATATTAATGTTGTAGCAAAAAGGTGAATACTGCTGGAAGGTGGCGTTGGATGTATTATAAAGATCACATAGAACAGGATTCCAGAGAGAAATAAAACTTAATTCACGAAAATTCAGAGTTTCATCTCTAGGGAGGGTTCAATTTCCAAACAGTCTAATCTCTCGAGGATCTCTAGATGCAGAATATCTCAGAATCACTCGAGAAAATTGCTTGATGGCGTTAGCATTTTGCCTAAAAGAAGAAGAGGAAGAATACGTGAATCATATTGACGGGGATTCTACCAACAATAAAGCATTTAATCTTGAATGGTGTTCACAAGAAGAAAACTCATATGCTGTTCATCTTGGGCTTCGGTGCCAATGTGTAGTCAACAGATTTTCGATGATGGATCTTTCCGAGAATTTCCATCCTTAGCTAAAATAGGCCCTTTTTGAGCATATTCACGGATTAAATTTTGTATATACTTCTTAGTAAAGAAGTTTATATATTTTATAAAATTCAAACATTTGATGACTTTAGATGTTATACACCATACAATAGCAAAATCGGTTTTATTTAGATTTCATATTTGTGTAGCAGTAAATGAATTTTTATAGAAGTTTTTCAAAATGATCCTTAACAATGGTTGCATTAACTCTTAGTATTTCAAATAATGCTTGAGGAGTATGAAATGATAGCTCAAAATGATTTCTCATAAAATAGTCCATCAGTCCTTACCGGATATACGTACTATAATTAAAGCTCTGTTCGGATCGGATCTGAGATAACCCGAACCGATAATTTTGAGTCGGGTCGAATTCGGATCGGGTTTGATCCGCAAATCGTAAATTAGTTTTTCGTTAATAGCTTTTATTTTACTAAGATACTTGTATTTTGTGTCTAAGTAGAGTTGTTCGAAATGTAATTGTGTATATGTTCACAAATTTTCGTTTAATTCCAATTAATATTGAACGAAAAATAACGATTTTTAGACTGATCCGAATTATTTCGGGTCGGGTTTGACTCCAATCCGACCCGACCCGAAATGTGCGTTCCGGATCGGATCACGGATTGGACCCGACCCGGTTGGAGCACTAACTATAATTCAAACTTTGGCAGATTAATACAATAACTAATAACTCATAATCAGTGATAATTTTGGAGGGATTTGGGCAATGAAAAATATTCATTTATCTGAGAGTGAATTCTGGAATCTCAAATTTTTTTTGCTATATTGTTCAGCAGGATAATTTTCATGTGCTGTACAAATAGTATTGTTTTGAAAAACTCAAGGATCTTGCGATATGTTATTAGATAATAATGAAATTGATAAGGTTTGAGCAAAACATGTCATTCAAACTAAAGACAAATTATCGATATTGTTATTTACACTCCCATGTCATTTATCGTTAAAAATTTACCCATAATGTACGTCGATCTCGTTAACAGGAGTCACGTGTAGTGCTTTGGCCAATACTTGGAATCAATATATTTATTTCTTTAGAATCAGACTCTTTTTTATTATAATTTCTCGGGTGGAAATAGATATTTCTCTTCTTAACGTTAATGAGAAACTTATTTATCACGAGTTAATTTGTTGGAAAGATTTTCGATGATAGAACAAAGAGATCGTTATTATTATCGTTATACATATATTTAAATGTTTCTTTCCATCCAATCATTTTTATGAATTTATTTGTATGATCTTGTACCAGCGAAAGACCTCGTTCTTATTGTAAAAAGAATCTCTTTAGCCATGTAAAAAAAAACCTGTCTTTTTTTATCCAGAAGTTCCATTCAAAGGTTTTACGTATTTGTTAGATATTGCTGGATAAATTTACATGTAATTAATATTAGTTGCATACAGATGAAATGCAGTGTACGTACAATTTTTCAATCTCACTATGAATTCATTGGTTTAATTGAGTACGTACTTTGCATTTAAAATTTTCAAAATACATAACGATAAAATTTTGGTACATAACAAAATACAAATTTAGTCCATCGGCATAGGATTATCCATTCGGTGCAGCATTTCTACTTTGATCTGATAGAGCATAGCCACCGTAGGTATTTCGTAACCGAATAATTTGGTAAATAACTTTCTAACAGACTTTAGGCATTAAGCTTTAAATGTTAAAAACGCGCTTTGAACATGATTTAGTATTATGCAAGTATTTCCGAGAATACTCTAAAATATTCTAAAAAGACTCTATATACCTCTATATACCTCTATATAGATACAATAAAAATTATTACCAACTTTACCATCAAGGTAAAAAAAAACTCGAAAGGGAGCAAGCAAAAAAAATTATAAACATTACAAAATGCAAGTAAAAATTTGTTACAAAAAAATATAGTAGTGAATTAGTTGGTTGGTTTTTGAGACGCCGACCAAAACAGCGCCCAAGTTCTTGTTAACCCGTCGTCTAATGGTGCGTCGGGATGTTGCAAGAAATAATTGTATACCGATTTCGAGTTTATTTGCGCGTAATTCATTTGAAGCAAGGATTTCCAAGCATCGGTGATATTATCGACGATTGACGAGAGAACCTCTTCCCATTCTTCAGTTACCTGTTTTTTAAAAAAAATTAAAATAATTAACACGGAAATAAAAAATTAGAAATATAATTCTGCTCTTTATTGAACTTACGAATTTGTTTCTTCTCGTATACGGTGTTATCGGAGTCGTAGGGATCATATGAATTCCATGAATACATTCTAAATAACGAAATTTAACAAATCAATTAGTACAGAAAAATATTATTGAAAGTGCAATAAACATCGAAACAAATAACTTACCCATGCGAGTACAAAAATAAGTGGTATGATCTATCTTATTTTCAAATAAAATACCAGTCACTTTATTCTTTATGAAATTCTTAGGCTGGACCGTATTATCATCCTCCATCAGGAAATACGTTCTTAGAGATCTAGCTTGCACTGCAAGTATAACATCCGCTAATTTCTCGAGGTTTTTTCGATGAGAAACTGTACCCCACAATTTCATTGCGTAATAGAGATTGGTATCTTCGCTCGTGGATTCTTCATCTTTACCATCAACTGAGGCGAATATTCCTTTCGACCAAGAATGTCCGACGAACCAATCGAATGTGCGGAAAGTGGGAAAGAATTTATCTTTGGATGAAGGATTAACAACGTCACGTAATAGAGAATCAACCCACTCCTCGTTTTTCTTTCCCCAGTCTTCATCAAGGTGACGAATTATGGCGGCAGCATGAATATAATACCCGTAATGAAAATGATGGTCGCTTTAAAGAAAATAAAATTTTGAATTTAGAGTTATAATAGTTTAACTGGTTATTGAAATAATTAATAAAAAAAAAAGATAACCTACTTGTACCAAGTATTTCCAAAATCTGCCATAGAACCATTTTTGAATCCTTCTGAGCTAACAATCCCCTTCCATGTTGAGTCATATTGTAATGGAAATGTCAATCTATTTTTGGTGTAAGATTCCATTACCGTCTAGCATAAACAAAAATATTTTCGATATGAGAATTCTAAAAAATAGTTCGTTCGCATCGAAACAAAAAAAAATAATTCACAAACCTTGAGTTTATTCAAACATTCCGTTCCAAGCGATTTATCTTTTAGCACATCGTGAGCAACCAAACACACCAAAGCAAGTTTCGCGATTCCTTTGCCGGAAAAATAAACCGAATTTTTGTCCAAAGTTTGAGCTTTGAAATCACTAGCCACGTCAATTTTCGCTTGTTTTGCTATCACATCTTTTTGCTCTTTCGTAAGTTGGGATTTCCATCCTGCCGGCAAAAAGCTTATTTTATTGAGGTGCTTTTCCTCGAGTATCCAATTGTCTCCGACATAAGCGGTCATTAACCCGGTGGTCGGAGATTGCAATTGAATGTTTACTTTCTTTGTAGCGTCGGTAAATGAGTCACTGTGATGGGGAAGAGCAAAGAGCAATAGTGGGTTTGATTTTTCTTTGGTTGTTTTCCATTTGATAGAGTAAATTCCGGTTCTGCTTGAAAAAATTAAAAAAAAATTAAAAAACTAAAAAGATAATGATAATAGTTATTAAAAAAAATTACCCGTCGTTAGTGACACTTAATTTGCCATTGGTCGCAAAAGTTCCCGCATTTTGATCGTAAAGTTTCTCAGCAGCTGTATTGTCTCGAGGCACTTTAGCAATTTGAATTAAACCTGTAAATACGCCAGATACCGCTTCGACAATAGTCGCATTCTTCACATTCAACTTTAGCGCCGGCGATTTGTCGTGAGATTTCGCATAAAGTAACCAGTTATTATCATCTTCCAGTTGAATTCGGTATTTCACCCAGCCTTTTTTAGCATCATTGGCCAATTCAATTTTTCGGAATTTAACCGCAGAATTAAAAACGGGTGTCAATTGTTTATATTGTGCGGTGATAAAACCCATTCCACGTACAATCGGGATGGAAATATAAGAAGCGGTAGCATTAGTGGGAGATAATTGCAGTTTGACCGAAAATTCATCTAAATCTGATACAGTTAGTGAATGAGTTTGGCCAAATTCAGCGGCAGAAATTGAGAGACTCGGTGTATATGGATTATAGAAATAAGTAACAGGATTGGCATTTGGATTCGGTCCATAAACCTAAAATAAGTTAATAAGGCAGCAATAGACAAATTGGGTTTATTTTCGGTTTAGCGGGTTGGTTGGTTTATTTATTATCTGTTTTCTACCTTTGAACTGTCATCAGCATGCGAGATACTCAATCCTAAAACTCCCGCAGTTTGTCCATTTTCCCAACGAACACCATACGGTAGAGGCCAAGTAGGCTGTCTACCATCTTCGAGCAAGAAATTTTCGTAAAATTTATTAGTTGGAATGGGCAATTCTTTATTCGTATCATTTAACCGTTGAGGTTTTACGGTATGCGATACCACAGAAAAAACGCCAGAAGGTGCTTTAGTTGATATTGGAGATAATAAATTATTCATCTTCAGACCAGCTGAAGAGGTTGCTCGACGTTGATAAATCGCCGTGGCGGAGGACGATCTGATCAACCATGAAAATAAAAATGTAATTAGAAATTCTATGAAAAATTTACTGCGCATCTTTATCACGAGGAGAAAGGGTAGAATCCAACCAATAGGTGTTTGTCGTGTATGAAATATAAAAGAAAGGATCGTGTAAAGGATTGTGTTCAGTTTCTGAGATTTATTAAGAAATAAATCAAGGAATTTAATATATTTATATAATTCGTTCAAGGGAAATAAACTCCTCTTATAGTTTTCCGATAATAATATCATAAACAATGTATTCTAGTTTTACTCTGTTATTAATGTGACTTCTACGACCACTGATTGACACCATCGTACAAGAAACTTCAGAACTCTATTTAGGTAAGCTCTACGAATTATTTTACCTTTTTATATAATTGGTTTTGCCTCATTTCGTACTGGTACGCCTTTTTGAGTTTATTATGAAACGTTTATCATGATCGGATATCGTTCTGCCAGATAAATTAATGATAACCGAAATTTCGAATAAGAATCACCCCTGTTTTCAGCTAACCAAAATTGGCAAAAAATAGTAGTTGTTTTGCATACCGATAAATCACATGCAAACAAACCGAGTGACTCGCATGAAAATCTTTCACAATGTATACACATGTACATGTACATGTAAATAATAATGATTGGTAATCACACAAAGTGATGCATATTTTTTGTTAAGCAAAGAAAAAAAGCCAAGCTAGTTAGCAAGCAAAGAAGAAAAAGAAATATCTACAAAGGAAGAAGATAAAAAGGGTGTTCTAACTAAAAATAATGATTGTCACAAACAAAAGTTATTTTTTTTTACACATCCTAAAAAGTGCCGTTTTCTGTCAGGACTTTTAATCATGATGTTTATCTCGTCATCGTTTTAGACGACTGTTAAGTGTTGGATCGTCGAAATGTATCGATCCCCATGGGAGAGTTCTCTCGTAACTTTGAAGAGAATAATAGAGAAAAAATATTTTGTATCGTTTGAAGCTTTCATATTCTAAGAAATTGGTTACTTTCTTTACTTACCCATCCATAAACAATATTTTACATTTTTGTGTTTCTTCGTCTTTTTCAATAATCTTTCCTGCGAGTTGAACCTATTATTAGGTGAGGAAATATAGGTAACAATAGAAACTCGAATAAAATAAAACATGAAAAAAAACCTTTATAAAAGGATCCATATGCTTTAGCCCAGACATCTCGGTCGATTGCGACCATTGAAGAAAGCTCTGCCATTTTTTTCTTCTTTTCCAATAAAATTCGCTGTCAAAAAAAAGATACGATCATTAACTTTTATATAGGATTTTCGAAATGTTTTTCCGAAATGTAACACGGAAAAATTACCGGGTCATGGAGTTTGCAGAATCCTTCGTATAGTAGTTCGCCACAAGCTGTGAGGCGTTGCTGAAGATGATACTCTGCTTGTTCAGCACAAGATGGATGGAATGGCCTGACACACTTTCCATGGATACATTGTATGCAAGCACCTGTCTTAGTCTTGCATATTTCACATTTCTAAAAAAAATTTATTAAAACTTCAATTGTTTTCCATTGAAGTTTTTCAATCCAAACAAAACAAAAACTTGCCAAATTCCATCTTGCTTTGGGTATTCGATTAATTCCAATTACGCGTTCAGTTCCCATAATTTGTGCAATGTCGGTTTCGGGAACAAATGAAGCACATAAACTAAAAAAAAAGCTATGAGTGGAGAATTAAAGAGAGACTAAAATCACAATAATAGAAACTTACAGATGAGCATATCCGTCTTCTTCGGTGCGAAATAGTTGACCTCCTTCCACAGGACATAACATGCACTGCATACACAATAACGTGAACCAATTAAAATTGGAATATAAAAGTGTTTTGGCTTTTTAATGCACAACAAAATACCTGAATTTTTTGATTTTTATGTATTATTCGCAATTTTGGTTTATGAACGACAACCATTTCATCCTCATCACCGTCATCGGCAACAATATCTTTATATTTCTTATCCTCCTCCATATATCCTTCATCTTCAAGATCGATAGATGATGATGAATCATCATCTTTCGAATAAACAAGATAATGATGTGTGGGTGTAATAGGTGTACCTGGACTTTGTTGTTCAAGTTCATAACCTGTATCCGTCTCTTCTTGATCAACATCACCATCAACGACAGTTTCCTTCCTCGATCTCAACATTTTCTTTTCACGCGGAGGAGTCGGCAACAAAATCAATCGAGTTTTTGAAGCCGGGACTATTGCATCTGGAATTCGCTCATCAAAGAACGAAGCAACATCAATTTTGACACTATCATTTTGACATCTACATGCCCCTGCTTTTTTCCCAATGGGAATCCAGTCATCGAGAGCAAAATTAACCGATTCTGCGCAATTGTAATCCAAATTATAGCCAGCGTGGTATCCATACGGAAAAGTGATGACAAATTCTCCTTCATGTTGAACCAGATAGTTGACCGGAATATTACTCTCGGCCAAGATGCTCGGCTTGACAATAAATTGTTTGTGCCGAAGATATTCGCGGCAATTTTGGTACTCATGCGAAAAGTAACCTTCAGTTTGACATATACGTATATTATTCAGCAGCACCATTCCCAAAAAGGAAAATGTCGATAAAGTAAATGTATAGTTGCACAATGTACACAGACTAACCTCGCATGACAGTTTCGAATTTTCTGCTATATGGGGGAGGAATAGCGTACCATTGTTTGGGTGCACCAAAATGGATGTAATTTATCGAGTAAAGGTCCATGTCCTGGGGAATGCAGGTTTAGTTATAAAAACAGTAATTTTTCATTATCATTAATATCAATAATGAATGAACATTACTTAAATGCTTTGCATACCTCAACGTGCCATGCAAAAGTGGCTTTCCACATGCCAAAGTAGAGGTAAGCTCTGTTGACACCGGGGATATTGACATTTATCCTGTTTAGGAGATTATCTAAGCGGTCGATATTCCAGGTTTTGGTGATTTCCGTATCGAAAAGGCTTCCTGTTTATTTATTCGGAGACAATGGTCAAAAGAAAGACAAAATAAATTGTATTGCGAAATTATGTACACAAAAAATAAATAGAAATGAGAAAAAATGAATGATTGTTTTATGACATTATTATATTTTTACTCGTGTTCCTTACCAATCATATCGGCGCCATAAAGAGAATTGTTGAAAGGTAAAGTGCGCCAATAATCTCTCTCTATTTCTTTGCAGTATTCATTGGTATATTGAGCTTGATTATATATGCGATAATCAAACCCTCCTTCCACCTCGTCGTTGTTGTTGTGGTTGCTATTCGTCAGTTTATCAATGTCAACTTCGTAGTCGTCCAAATTCCTTGAACCGAATTCAGCAGACTCTTGTTTTTGAACTTTTTCCGCTTTAGCTTTTTCGGACTGTAATTGCGCTTCCGATTTACGTTTCTTACTGACACCGGGTGGTGGAGTTGGAGGTTGCTTTGCCCGAGTGGAATTGCGAGTGTTTGGAAGTTGCTTTGCCTGAGTGTAATTGCGAGTGGGTGGTCGATGGTTCGGTGACTCGCACAATGCACGCCATTGTTTCAGTGAATAGCACCGGTTCTTTTCAATGTTATCCTGTCGATAGATTCCTTTGCTGCCGTTGAAGACTTGTTCAATTGGGTGCCGTATCTTTTTCGATTTAAGCTTGTCAGCAAGATCAGGAAGCGAATCTGACCTATATTTATATCGATAAACGTATTAAAAAATGGAGAGTATATTCGCAAGGTTAGATAAGGAAGGAGCTCACGAGAAGTCAAGATATGAAACGATAACTTACCATTCCTTTGGTGGAATAATTTTAACTATGCCAGCTTGCTTGCCATACTTACTAATGGCCGTTACGAACTTGTAGAAGTCGCCGAATTGTTCCATGCTTGGTTTGAAGACGGGCACTCGACCACCATTCTTTGCGTCATAAATGTAACTTGGTTCTATTTCCATGTTGGTGATTTATTTGGTACACTCTCAGGAGACAAGGGAAAGGAGTAATAATGTGTTGCCAAGCGACGTCGTTTTCGTTGTCGTTCAAGTACACAATAAATTTTTTATTACTATGAGCAAAAGAATTATTGTCTTTCGTCTACTTATTTTTTTTGTTGTTACACGCATATGTCGTAATACAATGGAATATCGGGTGATGGTATGGGATGTCAGTCACTGTTCTATCAATATCTATTTTCTCCCCCAATGATAATTAATTAACAACAGCTTAATCGAATCTTTTTTTCGAAGTCAGATAAATGTTCGAAATCAAATAATACGTGCCTTTTGTGATGATGATTATGTTCTTATTAATGAGCATTTTAATAAATGTGACGTTGCCAAAAAAATCATATTTCGTGTTGTTAGCAAACACAACCTCCGAGTATTACATGTATTTGAGGCTTGCTGCCAGAATAAAATTTCTTTGGGTAACATATATACAAAAAATAGTTTAATAGGCAAGCAACACCACTTTTTTTAACATGATTGATTGCCTAACTGGTATAAAGAGTGTATTTACTATTTCCCGTTTATTTGATTGGTTATAAAGAGCAATTCTTTCAATGTAATTCCCGGAGTAACGAGCCTGCATACTTGTTAGCAATAATTACATGTATCGGTATCTTGAAAGTGACTCGATTCTCGGGATAACGATAATGCTCAAATATATAAATCAAGTTAACGTCAAATTTTCGCCGTTTGCTAAAAATGCACGAACTCCTCGGTATTTTCAATGTTTCATAATAATCTTACCTGTATGGTAATTCGGCTCGTAAAAAAAATCCATACAACTTTTTCTTCAAACATACAGAATATTTTTGTCTCGTGTAATGATGGATGAAGCTCGTCTCTTGAATCCGCACATAAAAATAAATACAACAGTTTTTACCGATATTAATGCACAGCCAAGCATAAGTGTTACGTTTCGTAAGTTAATTTTTTTTGTTGTTTTTGTTCCACGAGTTTTATCGGGTCTTAATTGTTTTGATTTTGATTTTTTAGGTGATGGCAAGACTCTTGATTTCGCCACTGAAGCTATGAAGATAGACGAGTAAGTTTATTATTCTTTTAATGTTATCATCATAAAAACGGCTAATAATTTGTTTCTCATTGTAAAAAGTGTCTTGAATGTTGTAAAAAAACACGCACGGAAATTACGAGATTTAGAAGAGGCGAATTCGTAAAAACTATTTCTCGATTCCTAGTACTAGGGAAATAATATGTTACGAATTACATCAGTTGCATCTCATCGTAGTACAATCTTTAAATTGGCTGGTAAAAATCCAGCAGAATAAAAATTCATTATGATTCTATATAATATTTCTCATTATTATTATTTAATTTATAATGACGCCATTCACATAAATACACATCGCGTGATTATGCTTTGATAGCATATTTTCGAAGTGGAAAGTGTGCATCTCGTTTTTTGGCTCTGATCAATTATTTGATTATCCCCAAAGAACAACAGTGGGATTTTGAGATGAATAATAAAAATTAATGATTATAATGAATAAATACGAAAAAGCAAAGGTGAGGTAGAAAAAATTATACCGTTCAGTTTTGGCAGACGCCTCTTTCTTTGTCAAACGACGACGAATAGCGCGGGTTCTTTTTGGTCGAAGGTCAAGCGGCAGTAATTTCTTGTTCTTATAGAAGGCTCGTAAATGTGCGCGCTGATTCTGAGAGATAACAGTGTTTACTCGTGCAATTGATTTGCGTACTTCACGGCTTTTTTTCAAGCGACATATGATTAAAATAGATTAAAAAAATAATCACTTGATTACTAGTTCGAAACATCATTAAAAAAATGAGTTGAACTCACATTTTTGTTAGTTTTGATGTTACTCCACCCGCGATCTTCTGCACTTTAAGAGTAGCAAGCTCTTCTTTAAGTTCACCAAGTTGTTTAGTCAAATCGTTTTTGCTTTTTGTTCGAAGTTCATAAGCTTTTACAGTAGGCTGTTATTTAGTATCGTAGATAAAATTATCATACGTGGATGTTATCATAAATATTATTATGTTGAATTAGCCCCAATTGAAGATGGATGATTCTCTTAAGCTAAAGATTGCAATAAATTAGATTAAAGAAAGACTCACCATTGCGTATAAAATTAATGGCTATTCTGAGTAGGATGTATTCGTTTGACTAAACAAATCCTTTATCTTTCTATAATCCCGTGATCCGGATTTTTACATATCCAATAGATATCGATATCATTGTTATTTGCGTCACATCTTTCAAAAATGTCGCTGCGACCAAAAAAATCACTAGCTCCAAGGCAGTTCAAAGGAACCTCCAACGATGTCACGATTCTGACATGGAATCAAGTAAAAAGATACGTTCCGAGATCTGAGTTAATTCTCAGAGTAACCGAGCAAGTAAACGAACAAGATATCGATAGACTATCATATGCCTTGCTCGTCGCAGAAACCGAACATTCGTTTCGTAATGAACAAGAGAGTCCCTTAATGTTTGGTTATGGTCAGTACACAAGGCAAGGCTTGCTGCATTCTCTAAAATGGGATCAGGAAACCACCGAGAATTTTTTCATTGCGCTTTTGCGTTGTGGCAAACATAATCCGGAGGAAATCGCCCGGAGAATTGGTACAAGTGTAATAAGTGTGATGATGTATCTTGATTTGCTGGAACACGAGATGAAATACCGCACAATGACTGGAGAGCTAAAACCATTGCATCTTTGTGAAATTCCATCGGCTAGGGAGATGAGTGATCAATGGGTGCAGATGGAAGACAAGCATAGTAGCTTTTTGTGCGAGAGGGAACAGCGTGAGATGTTGATGACCGCGGATATTGAGAATCACCGACCGATTCCTGATCAAGTTTTGGCGAAACTCGATTTGTTTAATTTGAAAAATGCTTTACGCTTGGCTTATCAGTGCGTCGAAACTCTGCTTTTGCTTGTATAATAACCGCATTTAAATTTCTGTTTCTAAGACTATCGCTTGTGTTTTTACCTTTTATTCAAGGTTCTACACTAAAGACACGAACACAGCGATTTTACGCACTACTTTTGTCTCTCTTTATGATCTCTTACATGACTGGTTAAACGTTGTCATAAACAACATAGTAACAATGATGCAGGCATATCCGAATAGCAGTCAGCCAGACAACATGGTAATTTATTTTTATATTTATTTTGAATTATGACGCGTCTTTTTAGTGAAAATTCATAAATTTTGTATTATTTTCAGGTAACAGTTGAGCTTGTAAGAGCAGCCTTAGAATGGCATGGATACATGGATGAGAATGAAGATTCAGAAGTGAAACTAGAAGAGAATGTTGAGTCAACAATCACTTTAATGAGCTCAAGCACTGGAGCAGAAATTACCTTAGAGTTATCTGGCGACCAATTGTCAATGCAAAATTCTCATACTGAAGTCCAAGAAAATTACAATCACGTCGACGTACATCTTTCATCAGAGGATACACAATATACAAACGAATTAACTCCGACAGAAATCAAGGAAGAAAGTGTAATGAAGCAATGCATAAAAGAAGACGATGAATTTGATGCGAAAGAAAAAGAAGTGGATGCAATGTACGAGAAAGCACTCGCCGCAGCACTCTTAGGAAAACATGATGTGAAAGTATGGTGTAATTTCGACAGAAAATTATTGAATCTTGAGATCGCGGCACATTATCAAACTCAGAAATTTGATCCAAGAAGAGGGAATTTGATCAAAGCAATATCCAGCAGTGCCATCGAACAGACTGACTACGGCAATGTTGATATTATGAACAATAAACGAACTGGCCGTCCGCCTACAAAGATTCTCAACAAATTTCGGCGGCATAAGCGATCACCTTAATTCTTAGGGCTTGAATTATATATAATTCCTAAAATCCTTGATGAATCCTAATTAGTAAATAATCCATTCCTAAATCCTAATTAGTAAATAACCCATAGTTGTTACGGTACAAGCTAATTATTAATGTATTGAAAGCTTTAAAACACAAATACAAAATTTAGAAATAAATAGAAAGAAAAATAATATATTTTTTTAGATATAAATATATCGTAAATATTATACATAAAAAACAATAAATTGAACAAAGTAAAATTTTAGGACTTTTCTCTTTTAATTAAATATTAACGAATCTTTCTGCGGGAAGACTTCGCGAACCCGACACTTCTTTGATTTCTTCCTCATACAATCTATTAATTGCATTAACATAAGCCTTTGCACTAGCCAAAATTATATCCACATCAGTCCCGTGTCCACTATATGTACTTTTTGTCAATTTCGGTTGACCTTTCGAGTCGGTTTTAGGTTTTACTTCTCCGTCAATAATATGCCCTGTGAGAAATTCTGAATCTGTGCTTGATGAGTCTGTATCCTCGGTGACTTTTAAAGAAACTTTACCCAAAGCATCCATTCCCTCTGAGACTGCACGTACTTCATATTGCAACAAGCGAATTTTTCGTTGCACCAAACGTTGGATTGCACCAAAAACTGCCATAATTGGTCCAGATTTTCCTATTGCAGCGTCTATTAATTCATTATTCTTCAACGAATCAAATAGTTTTATGGTTGCTGTTGACATATCGTGAACTCCAGAGACTACTTGAAGTGATTGCAATTGGAAGCGTTGAGATTCTGGTGTTGATCCTTTGGATACTTGATCCGAAATAAGAGCCAAGAGATCGTGATCTGTGATTCGTTTCTTGGTGTCTGCCAATGTCTTGAAGCTCTCGAATGCTTTCTGGGTTTCTGCATCGCTCAAGTTTCCATAGCCAAGATCGGTGATACGAGATCGAAAAGCGTTACGACCTGAAAGTTTCCCAAGTACAAGATTTACGTTGAAAACGCCAACATCTTCGGGGCGTATAATCTCATAGGTTTGCTTGTGTTTCAGTACACCATCTTGATGGATTCCGGATTCGTGAAGGAACGCGTTTGTCCCTACGATAGCTTTGTTGGGTTGTACTACCATCCCTGATAGAGAAGAAACCAGGCTTGAAGTTCGATAAATAAGAGGAGTATTGATCGTGTGATAAACTGGATAGGATTTCGGATGAGTTTGAATCGTCATGACAACTTCCTCAAGTGAAGTATTACCTTGAATATATTATTTAAAGAAATTATAGAGATTTAGTTTTTTTTAATTATATATTTTTGTCCTAAACTAAAATAATTCTTACCAGCTCGTTCTCCTATACCATTAATTGTCACTTCAACTTGTCTAGCACCATTAGTAATTCCGGATAAAGTATTAGCAGTCGCAAGACCCAAATCATTATGACAATGAGTTGACCATATAACCTACAATTAATACAGTAAGTATATTATTGACAGAAAATGAATTATTTTAGATCAAATACCTTATCTCCTCCAGGTGTATTTTCAACCAAGTATTTTATTAACGCGCCATACTCTTCTGGAGTGTTATATCCAACGGTATCCGGAATATTCAAGGTAGTCGCACCAGCTTTGATAACTTCTCCTAGAATCGAGCATAAAAAGTCTTGATCACTTCGTCCCGAATCTTCTGGACTAAATTCAACATCTTCACATAGACTTTTAGCTAGTTCGACTGCTTTTGTCGCTCGTTTGATACATTCTTCGCGACTTATTTGAAGTTTATATTTAAGATGGATGTCGGATGTTGCCAGAAACGTGTGAATACGATGAAATGGTGCATGTGAAACAGCATCGTAACAACGTTTTATGTCTTTTTCTGTTGCACGTGCGAGGCCTGCAATTCTCTGGAATTGATCAATTTGGCTTAAACAACAATAAGAATTAGGCATAACACCAATTAATAATAGTCTTTGTTTTACCAAAGGTTTGCCAATTTTTTCTCGACCAGTCATCAATGGACCAATCTCTTTAGCGATTCGTGTAACTGCTTCAAAATCTCCTTGAGATGCTATGGGAAAACCAGCTTCAATTACATCAACACCCAAGTTTGATAGATGCCGAGCAATTTCGACCTTTTCATCGACTGTAAGTGTGACACCAGGTGACTAATTAAATAATAAACATTTTTTATAAATCTTTTTTTCTTCGTAAATTGATCGCGTGTAAAGCTTCAAAGAATGTAATTATTGCAACAAAACGAATTGTTCTAAGAATAATGTTTCACGTGTATGGATAACCTTTGAAAAAGTTATATTATTAATACATACCTGTTCTCCATCCCGAAGGGTCGTATCGAAAATTACTAGTTTATCTTGAACTGACGACGACGTACTTGAGTTTCGTTTGTGACATAAAGGTGAAAATGAGTAGGGAAGCTTTGTTGAATATGAATTGTATCCAAAGGGGAATTCAACACGATTCGCAGCGATCGTTTTTTTGACTGCTGAACGGCAGAGGGTTGAGATTCGCGTAAAAGACATTTTTGCAAAGTTTGAGAAGCGAAATTTTGGCACGGGGAAGATCCATTTTATGCTGAGTTTTGCACTGATGCACATGATCCAATACGATAATAATGTAATAATGAATGACTCAAGTTGATTGAATTGACATCACTACGAGTCATATCACTCATGCCAAGTTTGGTGATCAGTGCGTGTAACAACAATAACGCGAAGGGGGGAAGGGAGGGGAAAGTAACAAGTGATTCTTATTTTGCTAAACTTAAACATGGTTTGTCTTTTAACTTTCATGGTTTGAGAGGCTCGAGTTTATGCCGTTTAGCTTTAATGTTTTTTAAAATGAATTTGTCTCATATAGTCGTCAATTCGCAATCAACAGCACTTTTCTTCCTCTCTTGAATCTTCGAATTCACCTGCTAACATCACGCCCAGTGCTTCGTATGTACGATCCGATAACCACTACCACCACAATCGTCTCCGTCGTCAAACTTCGAATGTATTCTCGAAATTTGACCAAAAACAAATTATAGAATTCAAAGAAGCATTTGCGTTATTGGATGTAGATGGTGATGGATATATAGATCGAGAAGATTTGAGGGATATGCTGTCTTCATTAGGTAGATGTATTTCCTAATGAATGTATATGATTCGAGGTGTACTCAAGTTGGGCATCCATCACTGAGATGACGTTACAGAAAATATGATCTTTTTAATTTTAAAGTATAATAAATTGATAAATTAAAAAATAGGCCAAGCTCCCACAGATGCTTACATAGACGCCATGCTGGCAGATTCTACATCTGGACATTCCATCAACTTTGCCACATTTTTGACAATGATGGCAAATAAATTGGCTGCCATCGATTCTGAAGGGGAGCTGCTTAAAGCATTTTCTAATCTAAATGATGATGACGAGTTGAATTCTGGGATAATCAATGCAACGAAATTACGACAAATATTGGCTACTCAGGGAGAACAACTCACAGATGAAGAAGTATGTATTTTATTTGAATTATTGTTACCGTTGGATTTATCAAGCGAAACAATAATCACACTCATTTTTCTACACCCCCTGTAAAAAATTAGTTGGATTTATTTTTTCAGGGTATGGATGATTCGGAGAATTTTGATTATGGGGAATTTGTGAAAACGTTGAAACATGGACATATGGATAGAGAGTGATCGATTTCTTCAATTTAACTATCATCTATTATCGGAATGTATTTAATTTTTCATTAATATAAACATTTGTACACAATAAATCTATGTATTAACATTATTTAACTCAATAATTTAAATTGAATAAATAAGTATCCCAATCTTGCGTAATGCGATTTGATGATGATGATGATGATGATGGTGGTGTAATGGTGTATATACTTAAAAACTATTACTACGATTTACCCCCCACAACAACAATTGATGAATCTCTGAGTGACAAACAATCAATCAATCAAAAAAAACAGATCTAAAAAAACAATTACATGAAAATCGAAGAAAGTCTAATGATAATAAAAATCAATAATGAATGCTTACAATCAAGCGTTTTTCAGGCGCTGAGTTTTACCCATCCAAATATTTATTATTAATAAGGTGGTATCATCAGACTGTGTCATCTGTAAAACAGAAATAATTGGTTATTTGAGAATAAATTAAAAAACAAATTAGAGCATTTTGGTACCATGAAAAGCCCATTGAGTATGTTTAGGCGACAATCTCGCGTGTTTTGTGTATCGACTATCATCTGGTGGTGGTTCCTTAACAGCCAATAAATATAAACGATTATATATTAAAAAGAGGATGGCTTCCTTTCAACCACAAAAATTTGTATATACCTTCTTAGTGCAGCTCGACAACATTGATTGTAGAGATAAACAAACAGACCTAACACTTAACACAGGACTCCATTGATCATATAATACATTCAAACAAATATGACCATTGCTGTCCTAGGGTAAAACGCAAGGTGATGAGAAACATTATCATGAATTAATATTAAAAAGAATGAAGCCTTACCTATAGATCTATAAAGAATGGAAAAAGATCAGTTAGCCTTGATGTATTTCGTAATAATAATAATAATAATAATCACTGTGACAATTAATAATATTTGAGATATTCATATTACATGAGGATGTATCGGAATATTATTTATGAAAACGACCTAATAGATTTAATCATAATTTTTGTTAGTTAATAGTTTCCAAACATTCAAAATTCTTTTAAAATTCTTTTACCTCTGGCGATTCCATAGGATAATTAGGAGAGAATCGAAACTATATAATAATGAAGTATTAATTTAGAAAATCGCTTCTTTAGAACATCCACTATAAAAAGTTGAAACTCAAAAAGCAACCTCTAAGGTGAAACGTTCGCCCGCGTATAAAGTACCCTCTACACCTTCAAGTGACAGCTTCCAGCTTTAAAAGTTTGCATTTTAAATTAATAAAAAGCATTAATGCAATAATTAACACATGAACCAGTGCGCACATATAAAAATAACTGAAGAAAGTTAATGAAACCATTTGAAGGAATCCGCCTCTAGCACTTCAATACCGGCAGGCGGACTAATGGACAGTTCACGGAACTCCTTTGACAGCCTCTGTCGTTAATTTATAACAATCATTAATAATAATCAATAATAAGGAACTACTTTGCCAAAAATAATCATTTATATATACTATTTCACTCGTTTTACCTTCGAGAATAAAGGTAAACTCATACTCGCTAATATTCTAACTGTGAATAACTGTGTGTATATATAATATTAAAGGGGAAGAAAACTTGAATTCATTCGTGCAAATATAAAACAACATCTATGTCGATATTGTTTCGATTTGAATCGATTCGAATCGATCATCAATTTACAGAATAATCAACTGAAGCAATCAATTAACGTTAGTGCGAACAA
>CAJVPL010000245.1:0-33407 GCA_910591945.1 Ambispora gerdemannii
TTAGTATGAAATAAAATGATAATAGTATGAAATAAAATAGAAATAGAATGAAATATTATAAAAATAGTATGAAATAATTACGGATAATATAAAATAAATATAGATATGATTTATAAATTAATTATTCAATAAAAATTAACTATGAAAAGTCATGTGATATACTAAAATTCATATCACAACAATATATAAAACATATGTAAATAATATAGAAATTATAAAGTTAATTAATAATAAATAAATAATAAATAATAAATTACATATAAAATTACATGTATAAGTCACATGTAGAAATCACATGTTAAAATCACATGTTACATATAAAAGTTATATGATTTCAAATTTGTTCAATAAGAATATAATAAATTAAATAATTAAATAATAAATAATTAAATTAAATAAATTTAATTATAAAAAATATTAAAATAATAAAAATAATTAAATATTAATAAAATAACTATATTATAGAATATTTGAATTATAACACTATCTAAAAGTAATAAAACTAAAATAAACAAAAGTAATAATATTAATGACTTATTTAAAGTGGAAGAGTATCTACTACTTGTAATTCCAAGATTTAAAGATAATCCATGAAAATAATAATATATTTACAAGTAAAATATTATTAGTAAAAACTTTGTTATTTTATTAAATTAAAGAATTAGAGCATGAAAATTTCTAGTGATAAGAGATTTTTTTATATATTTTTAATCTTTTACATAATTTATATAACTAATAATTATTTTAAATTATATTACAATTTACAGATAATATTAACAATACAAAAAAAGTATAAATACTAAAAAATAAATAAAAAATTATACAAATTTATTAACAAAAAAAACACAAAAGAAAATTAGTTATAATTTTAATGATTAAAAATAAGAAAAAGTAAGAGTTTGAGTAAAAAATATTATAAAGAAAGAAAATAATAGTATGAACATGATTATAGATAATTATAATAAAAAAATTAAAAGATAAAAAGAATAATTATAACAAAAGTGAAAAATAAATATAAGAATGATTGATTAAAAATAATAAAATAAAAGATTAAAAATAAGTATAATAGAGATATAAATAAAATAAACCAATAGTAAAAATATAAATTTTATAGTAAAAAATACAAAAATAAATGAATTTAATAAAATAGTAAAAGAAAATAAAACAAAAAGTATACAAAAATGTGATTATTATTTAGATATTATAATTTAGATATCAAAAAGATAATAATATATACTAAATATAATTATATAATAGAATACAATATAAAAATAAAAATAAAGAAGCAAATTAATTTAATTATCATTAAGTTATATGACATTATATTAATATTCTTTGTAATTTTTGTTGATCAAAAATTAAATAATTATGAAATTTTTGATGAGAATGGTAATAATAATTAAAATTAAATAAATTAATAATTAAAAATCAAAAATCAATAAATTATAATAACTAATAATTAATAAAAATTGCATAATAAATAAATAAAGTAATTGATAATTTATAGTATTACTAGATATATAATCAAATCTTTCTATAATCACATCTGTTTGTAGTCATATTTCTTTATAGTTATCATATTTACATATAAATATAGTAAAAAATCTTTCTATAGTCACACCTTTTTTATAGTCATCAAATTTTGCTTTCCCAAGAGTAATGACTATAAAGAGATTTGATTATAAATAAAAGATAAATAAATAAATATTTATAAATAGAAATTGATTAAATATCACTCAGAATCTGATGATATATCATATTAGATAATCAAGAAAAATAGTGAATGGTAATAATATATATTATTTCACTTTTTCATTATTTTACTTTATATAATTAATTATTTTACTTTTATTTATTTAGTTCACTTTTTGTATTTTTGAAAAATATATAAATTTGAGTCTTAACTTGATATATTGTAACTGAAATAAAAATCTCTCTTAACAAAAATCTTTCTCTAAATATCTCTTGTCTTTTATATTTTTTTCAAATCTTGTATATAAATGATCTTATATCATATTGTATCTAACAAATTGCTGATGGCTTTATATTATATTACATCAAGCAAATTATTGTTATTGGATTATTAAGCTTTATATTATATTATACTAAACAAATTATTGTATTGGAATTATTGAAATTGAATTTTAAGTATTTTAATTTTTGTTATTTGAAATTTTTGATTGTTAACAAATATTCTTCACTTATGAAAAGAACAAAGTAAAAGAGTCTTTATTATTATTATTAACTATATTATCTTAGCTCTGAAAAGCTTTATGCAAGTACAGAAAATTAGCCTTTCAAATTCTTTTTACTATTTTTTTATTCTTTTATACTTTCTTTTTTTATTTTTGCTTTTCCATAACTCTCTTATATTATTATTTCTTTTCAAATAAATATAATTTCTGTAGAAATTGACATAGATTTTAGATATCCTTTTTTTTATCAATTTATTACTCTCTTTTAATTCAGATTCAAGTTTGTAAGCTAATTTAATGATTAGTGAACAAACTTGTAATACTATAATCTATTTCTTTTTTTATCATAATTAGGATATTTTAGATATTAAAATATCCTAAACATGACAAAAAATGTATCAGATCACGTGATAATCAACAAATTCAACCAATAAGAATGCACAAAAATCATGCACAATCAATAAGAATGTAGCAAATTTTTGATTAATCCAGCAAAACAAATTTGATATAAGAAAATAAGAAAAGATAAAAATACAAAAAATACAAAAAACAAATATCTAAAAAATATCGAAATGCCAATTTTATATACATAATCTTGATCTCAAATCTAACCCTAACCCTAATACTTGATATCTAATATTAATCGGATATTTTAATGAACCTATTTCAGATCACATGACCCGACACCTTTTTTTGTCATGGCTAGGGTACTACGGGTATTATATGTGACGTAATTACATTACAAAGCATACCACGTGAAAGTGGTCATCAGTTTACAAATTTTCGCGACTATTCACCAGTTATTATTACTCAAATCGTCACAATGTCTCGCCCAACTGGTCCTATGATTGTAAGTAAAACAGAAAACCCTAGCATGAATGAACAAAAATTCTTTTCTTCTAATACTTTTAATTTACCTTAAGCAACCTCAAATAATCTTGCTTAAAGAAGGTACCGATTCCTCTCAAGGAACGAGTCAACTTTTGTCAAATATCAATGCCTGCATGGCTGTTGTTGACACCGTACGAACTACTCTGGGACCTAGAGGAATGGACAAATTAATTGTTGATGAAAAGGGTATATATAGTTTTATTATTATCTATATCTACATGTATATAGAGAAATCACTACGAATCTGATAAATTTCGATGATTATCCATTTTTTTTAAGGCGAAGTTACCATTTCGAATGATGGCGCCACAATTATGAAACTTCTCGATATTGTTCACCCTGCTGCAAAGACTCTAGTGGATATCGCAAGATCACAGGATGCAGAAGTATAAATTGATTTTCCGGAATAATATTAAGCAATTCTATGTATATTTATAATGAATTTTCAATAATAATTAGGTCGGGGATGGTACAACTAGCGTGGTTTTGCTTGCCGGTGAATTATTAAAGGAAGTCAAAGGCTACATCGAAGAAGGTGTCAGTCCGCATGTGATAATTAAAGGTTACAGAAAAGCTGCGCAATTGGTGAATATTTTTGTATTATTTTGCATCCTATACCAAAATTCTGCGAAAGAAAATTAGATCAATTTTTAATATATTGTTTCATCTTACCTGATAGGCAATTAATAAAGTGAAAGAAATAGCTGTCAAAGTTGAACGAACAAACGAAGCGTGAGTTTCATCTAAATACTTGCATCACAAAAGAAATGCAAGATTTTCTTCAAAATACTGATTACATAATCATTGATATTAGAGAATTTCGGGAATTGCTTCTGAAGTGCGCTGGAACCGCAATGTCGTCGAAATTAATTCATTCACATGAAGAATTTTTCACAAAGATGGTTGTTGACGCGGTTTCATGTTTGGATCAAGAAGAATTAAATGAGAAATTAATAGGAATTAAAAGAGTTCCGGGCGGAGCTATGGAAGTAGGTATTTATTCTGACTTATATATTTAAATATATAATTTTTACTATTGATTAAGCGCCATTGAATTATGAATCATTATAGGATTTACATGATTTATAAATTTTATAATAGGATTCGCTTCTTATAAAGGGTGTAGCCTTCAAAAAGACCTTTTCATATGCTGGATTTGAACAACAGCCAAAGCATTTCAAGAATCCCAAAATTTTGGCTTTAAATGTCGAATTAGAGTTAAAAGCTGAAAAAGAAAATGCTGAAGTCCGTGTTGAAGATGTTAATGTAAGTAAGGAACTTAATATTTTACTACACAATAAATTATGATATATATCGACATTTTTTGTCATTAGGAATATCAAGCCATTGTAGACGCAGAATGGTCCATTATATACGCAAAACTTGAAGCTATTGTTAAAACAGGAGCAGAGATTGTTCTTTCCAAGCTCCCAATAGGCGATCTAGCAACTCAATACTTTGCTGATCGTGACATATTTTGTGCTGGTCGAGTGACAGGAGATGATCTAAATCGTGTGGTACTTGCTGTTGGCGGTTCAATTCAGTCAACATGTTCTGATATCGAAGAGCGTCATTTGGGAAAATGCGAAACTTTTGAAGAAAAGCAAATCGGTGGAGAAAGATTTAATATATTTGAAGGATGCGTTGCGGCCAAAACATGTACATTAATTCTTCGTGGAGGTGCTGAGCAGTTTATAGCCGAAGTGGAGAGAAGTTTACATGACGCAATTATGATAGTAAAGAGAGCAATCAAAAATACGTTGGTTGTTGCTGGTGGTGGGGCGACCGAGGTATGTATTAATGGACTTTGTTTATTATGTTAATAATTTTATATAATGCAGACATTTTAATTTTTTATCTATAATATAAATATAGATGGAATTGTCAAAATATCTTCGTGAACAATCACGCACTATTGAAGGAAAACAACAATTAATCATTGGGGCGTTTGGTCGTGCTCTAGAGGTTATTCCACGTCAATTGTGCGATAACGCCGGTTTTGATGCTACAGATATTCTCAATAAGCTCAGAATGGAACATGCTCGAGGTAAGTCTCTTGCTAATGCTTATTCTGCAAACACAACTAGCATTCTATAATTTGAAATATTTTTTACTTTATTCAGAAGGTGCTACCTGGTTCGGGGTTGATATCAACGCGGAATCGATTGCCAATAATTATGAAGCTTTCATTTGGGAGCCAGCATTGGTAAAGACTAATGCTATTTCTGCTGCGACCGAAGCAGCTTGTTTGATTTTGAGTGTCGATGAGACTGTGAAAAATCCACAATCTGAAAAGCCACAATCTGGTCCTCCTATGCCTAGAGGCGCAGCACAAAGAGGATTAAGAGGTCGAGGTCGGGGAATTCCTCGACGATAAACAAAGTAAATTAATAGATAATCACATTATATAATTATAATCAACAAAAAATAGATATTTTATATTTCTATTGTATTATTTGCTTAAGTTTATTATAACTGGTGCCGATTAACAAATAAAATAATGTTCACCATGCTAAAAAAGGTAATAATGCACTACAAAAATTGTGTTTTATTTTTGGAACATATGAATCTCATGTTATAGAATTAAACTATATTCTACTTTCATAGTAATTCATCTTTAATTCTTGAGCAAAATAGATCTTAAAGACTCATTCGATCAGTGTACACCAAAGCTGATCAATAGATATTTAATGAGGTCAGATCAAATTAACTAACCCAGAAACCCTTGCAGGTAGTCCCGTTAGCAGAGCGATATTAGTTTATAATTTTAACAAGGGGTATAGATACAAACAGGTTGTTAAAAGTGCTGCAGCCACAGCAAGCAAAGCGGGAGTTTGTGGCTCATAATTACAATCCACAAAACGATCTGCTTGTACAACAATTGATATACTCAAATTTTTTTGGAAAATCCTTCTTTCATTTTCTCTGACATCAAAGGAGAGTAACTATTTTTAGTTTGATTGTATCTATGACATATACATCAACCTATTACCCGAAAATCGCGATACGTCACGTGTCTAGATTGGACCATTTATTTTGAGTTTTCTAAAAATAAATCTGCCAAAATATTATTTTTATTATCCTCTCAGTAAAAAACACCTATCCACGATGCCTTTTAAAAGCTTCAGCGATCGACACGCCATTCAACAAATCTTTTTTCACATTATCGTCCATTTTCACTTGTTTCTCGCACAATTCAAGTACGCGATCTATAAGCTCTTTAGGAATACAAACAACCCCGTTTAGATCCGCGATTATAAAGTCACCGGGGTTGATTGTTATTCCAGTGTTGATAATTGTGATTGGGACGTCGAGAGCAAACGGGTGTGTGTATTTACGCGCGGAGAGGACTGATTGGCCTTTGGCAAATACCTTTAATTTTTAAACAAGCTAACAATAAAAAATTCGTATTATTGCATGAAATTGAATGATCGATAATAACTCACAGGTAACCCATCTTCACGTAACTCATCTAAATCGCGAATGCGACCATCCACCACTACGCCTTTAACACCTCGCATTCGCACTCTTGTGTTCATTAAACCTCCCCAGGCTGCGTTTGGTGTATCTAAATGCAGGAACATTTTGTTTATAATCTGATTTCCAATTATAAAAAAATTAATTCATACTGACTTGGAGGTGCAGACACAACAACAATACTTCCTTCTGGAGCTGCGTCTGCCTTTTTACAAAATGATAATAATCATCTTATAAGGAAAAAAATAGTCGATTAAGCACTACTAAATTAAATTCACACATACAAAATGTTTTTCCAGTTTCGGGGCAGGTTCCGAGAGAGGAACAAGCTAAAGATAATTAATTAAAATTTATATGAAAATTTCACAAATGACTGTTAATTTCCAAGACTACAAACGAGGGGCAGCACCTTTATCGTAAAAGCTGGACCAATACATTTACTAATTTTAGCAGTGTGTATATCAGGAGCATACATTATTATATCTTGAAGAAACCCGCCATGTGGTGGGTGGCCAATTTCTAACAGCGCATCCGCGACCTTTCGAGAAATTTATCTCATTAATTTGAGAGATATGAAATAGGATGCAAAAATAATATTACCATACATCACATGTCGAGTAATTAGCGAGACGAGTAATTTTTTCTTCCATTTAATAACGATTTAATAACGATAACAATAAAAGTTAAATTGGAAGTTCAATTCTGATTGGATAAATCAATTTTTGAAATCTATAAATTGGAGAATTGAGAGATCTACATGAATGTTTAATTAGTGAAATTATTCTAAATTTCAATGTTACACATGTAAAAAAACTAGTTATTAGTTCACTAATTAAACAGATCATGTAGATCTCTTAATTTTCCTAAAATGGAAATAATATTTTTAAAAAACGAGCATAGAAACCAGGGCATTAAATCGACGTTAGAGACGCTAAATCTTTTGAGAGCCACTGTATAGGGTTAACATTAGTTTCGAGTAGCGTAATATAAATTGACATAAGTATACACATAAAATCTATGTTTTTTATTTTTCAGATTATCATGAGTAATTGATATATAATTTATACGCTATATGTATGTGTATATAATTAATTAATATACAATAAATAATAATTTAAAACTTCGAAAATCACTTGAAAAATATTCAAAAGAATCAAAAAAATATAAAAAGAAATTACCACACCAGACTGAATACAATTATTGTTTCGCTGCTCACATAATCAACTTTGGGTCTATCGGAGGTTGTACTAAAATCACATTGTTATTGTTTAATTCACGCTTGAATGAGGTTAGATTCTGTGTAAACCGATCTCGATTTTTTGTGGTAAGATTGAGTTCGACCTCCTCCATCAGACTATCAAGAGCCTAAATGACAAACAATTATTATGTGTATACTATACAAAAAAGATTAAATTTTTTGTACCTTTTGTAGTATTTCTCTTCGTTCAGGCAATTGATATTGGATAAGATTTTGCGTATACGTATACATATACTATCAAGAAGTTTATTTATTGATATTATTTATTATTCACACTCTTTCAAATCTCAAATAAAAGAAGCCACTTACATCTCGATTCAATAAGATTAATCCCAATAGCGGTCTGGACAACGACCATTGAGTTGCCCGATCGTCAAATAAAACCGCGCCAAAATTCGCTGCAAATAGGTAAGGTAGCATATCACTATATTGTGCAAAACAATTAAGCAGCCAATGCTGTTGGATTTTTGGCTTTGAGGTCTGCTGAACTACAAATGTACAGATATGGTCGATGGCGTTGCATGCAAAAGAACATGGGGCACCATGTAATTAATATAATTCACGAGTTAAAGAGAATATATGCTGTTGCGATGCATTGAAAAAAAAATTGAACTAGTAAGGATATCAAGTTCTTGAATTCCTGCAGCGAGAGCCCGCATGATATATAAGAATGTATCAGAGCTCATCTCCGTCAACGTCATCATATGTTCATTGCTAAATGTGTCGAGCATTTCGTAGAATGCCCGTGAAAGTTTAGGATAGATCTTTACAAATGAAATGCAAATTTGTTGAAAATTGTTGAGCCAAAAAATAATGCATCTTTTTTTATAAAAAAAATACATACAATTATATCGTCAAAAGGTATATTGATGATCAAATCAAAAGTTGTCTTTAATGCCAATTCTAGAGCTTTATCGCCATATAATTCAAACACGCCGAAATTTACGTAACGTCCAACAAATGACTTCATTAGAATCCCAAAGCATACAGATACTCCTTTATACCTAGAGAAAGAACGAGAAAGGTCATTTTATTAAATTGGTAATTGAATGATTCTGTTTATTTACATAGGCTGCTTACTTTTCAGTATATTTGTCAGTGGTTATTGTAGGACGCCTTAGCCATTGAGCGCCTAAATCATTTAAAAGATTCTTTAGATAAATTTGCATTACAATAAAAGAATGAAAAATATATAAAACACAACACAGACCATATGTGCATAGTACTTTGCTAATAAAACAATTAAAGCGAACGAGTTAATATTATCAAAAAAAAATTCATCATATAATATAAATTTACCTTGTTTCTCTGAACATAAGTATCCCATTAGCAGACGAGATATCAAAAGTCAATCTGTTTGACCTGTTAAAGACAAACTCATGAAAGAACTTGAGTATAGAAATTGCCAATGGATCGTCAGCCCAAGCCTCTAAGGCATGCAAGAGAACTTGCATATGCTTTGGGTAAAACCATTCAAAAAATACTAAAAAGTTTTTGCGGCCTGTTATAGCGAGAATGAATCCTCGTAAATCGCGGAAAATACCTAACAACGTCGCCTAGATGAAAATTTTATTTTAGCGTGTTTTTATAATTTGTAATCACGAGATTTACCAAAATCAAATAATTTTTCACCTTTACAGCTTGCTGTCTGTAAGCTTCGAGCGAATTCAATGACGCTAGTTCCTGAAACGTCATATCCCACGGTTTTACAAATTCCTCAAAATCCTTTTCTGGATTATCTTCGGAGAACAAGATTCTCGATAATGCTGAATAATAAATCATACGAATCCGTTGATTGTCGGATACATCGAGAAAAGGGAAATTTTTGCCATTATGATTTTGGATAATATAATGTACGGTTTCGAGATTTCGGAGAAGTCTTACAACACTATATCTATAGTAAATAAAAATTTTACGTAATTAATATAAGCTTACTTTTTATATATAAAAGTATTCTCGCGCATTGTGAGTTAGTTATATTTACCCGCCAGATAAGTCATTAAAGAGATTTATACTTCTATTGACAACTTTTGATCGCGTCGCCCAAACTTCGAGATTAGTCGCTCTAGACATACAAATACAATAAGCCTACATCTTGAATCACAAAATCATAAGAAAATAAAACTTTTCATTTACTTACATTTTTTGAACTAACACATTGAGAAGCTAAATAAAATATAATAAAAAAACGTTATTAATGAATCTTTCCTTGAACTAATTGAAACCAAAGAGATAACCAAATACCATATTTTGATCATTAATTCCAAGAAGTGTAGATAATTTGCTGTATGCTTTAGATATACGCGTGGTGCTTTCGCCAATATAGCTTTTGCGAAATTGCTGAAAGAAATAAATAAAAGCCAATTCCAACTTTTCAAATCCACTATTGCCGCCTTGCTAATTACAAAAATAAGACAAGATAAATATTATAAAATTGAATATAGTATAATGTGAAAACATATCGCAAAATATTAAATGAATGTTGTTCTTACTGGTGAGCTATATGATTGATTCACGTTCATAAGTTGTAAAACTTTACAACTTAAATCACCATCTATAACATCTTGATCTTCAGTACTGATATAAGTCTAAATAAAAAGAGAATAACAAATTTTATTACCAATATTATCATTGAGAATGATTAAATTCCGCATAATTTTTCATACCTGCCGGCCTCCAATGACAGCACCAATTATATACACCAGCCACGCAAATTTAGCTTTGAATATTAAGAAAGGTTAACAATGTTGGTGATGAGAAAATATAAAAAATTTGCATACTTTCAATCACTTCCATAGCAGATGTAAGAGAATGATTAATTAGGCTACTTGAGGCTTGCCGAATAAGCTCCTAGTTAATTATCATCATGCACCATACATTCAAAATTGAAGAACGGAAATTAAAAACGAAAAAAAAAGCAAAAACCGACTTGGTATTCTCTCGCGATAGGATCGAAAATGCTTATAATTATTCCTGCCGATTCATCATATTTGCATCTAGCAATATGAGCAAAAATTTCCAAATCAGCAACGAGTGCATCTTCATTCTCCAATGGATCTTTAGCAAAAAATGGAAATTAGAAATTAATATCATATGTTAAACAAAAGACAAAGGTTTCGTCGAGTAAAAACCTACCGTCAGTCAAAGTCGACCCTTCTATTATCGAAGCAACGGATTCCACTTTTGAGGATATGAATGTGCGTGTCAGCTTTAAAGAAAAATATGTGACTTTTAGTCAGTCTCTCTAGCAAATAACAAATGATGATTCTCAGGCCAAAATACCTGAGATGCTATCACTTCAAGTCGATTGCCATTGGAGCCACGGGATGTTCCGTTAGAGGATAGCATTTTGGACCAAAAAATGTTCAGGTATTCAACACTACTTGAAGCCAGCTAATAGATTATTTTTACATATTAAAGCGATGTCATAATAAGCCGTGCACAAAGATAACTCTAATAGATTTATATAATTACCTGCCAAGCCTCAAATCCTTTAATTGAAAAACCAGCAACCAGATCTATCCATTCACCATATCCCGGTTTTTCGGAGATTTCAGACCATTGATATGTTGATCTAAATCTAGAGAGTAGCCGACAAAACTCGTGATAACTATTAAGATCATCCAAGTGGATAGACTGCATAAGTATCTCTGTTGTTCCTTGCATAATTCCATGAATGAATCTTGCACGTTCTTCTTCGCTAAACAGAGACCGACGAGTAGAAGATACTAGCACGAGCACTTCCATAACCTTATCGTCGATCGGGCAAAATATTATTTAGGAATCAGTATTTGAAGATTCATGAAATATCATCATCACCAACCTTACTACACAACGGGGGTTGAAATGTTTTGTAAGCTTGAAACAATGTTTGAAGGAAGGCAGGATCTTCTACTGTACTTCGCCAAGAAGTTGGGATCTAAGATTTATTAAGATTCAATATTGTATGCTAAAAACGTCATTAACAATTAATTATCCTCATAAAATACTTGAACGCTCCCGGCATCTTCAGAAGACTCATCCGGAGTTGTCCCAATGAAATCATATAACAGGCAATTGCGTAGCAAGATCAAACAATTTTCTTTCATCCTTATTTCCTGTTGAGCTATCAGATAAATTTGATATCAAATTAATTTGATGACATACAAATAATTAAACTAAGAATATTCAGGCAATAATTGATACCATTGATGAATGGCACTTCACCATTCAATAACTGTCGCAGTATATTCAGCCCCAAACGAAAAGAGTCTAATAGTTCAGCATCTCTAAATCCAGAGGCTTTATTTATGGGTAAAAATAGTAGATTAAAAAAATGTGCCAATTCATAAACAAATGCGAGATTATAGGGAAACACAAGGTCTATACTTACCTGTTTTTCTTTGTTTGGCCAAATTTTTTGCGTAATTCGTGGACAGATTAATCTCTTCGACTACTAGACTCAATATCTGTAAACCTATAACTCTATGATCTACAGTTGCCTGAATACGTACATAATAAAGTTCCCCAATATTTCATAGTTTTCATATCCATTCTTAAGCACACACGCACAAAAAACTTGATAGATTTATTCGAGAATTTCAATATCGATACAATCAGCTATAAGATACCTGTAAAAAACTTGACAGATCGCTTGTGACATTCTTAAAATCCTCACTATCAAACCACCCGGCTTTGGTGATAGTGGCAAACAGCTGTGCTAACGATGCAATGACAAATGGTTGTTGATCTGGATGCTGTCCCATATAATTCAGCACAAAATTTCCTTTTATTTATTGATGTGCAACAATTATATATATTGAGACATTGATGAAGAGAGAAACACAATGTGAAAACCACACGACATCATTATTAAATTCTAATTTGTGCCTCTTGCCAAAATGCGGTACAGAAAATAGATAGGGCAGCAGCTCAAACCGTACTCAATTCTATCTTTTGAGGCAAAGAGAACGTTGAGAAATGATCCAAGACCAAATGTTTGAGTTTTGCCGAAGCAAACATTTGAGCATATGGCGAATTTGACTTTTGCAGCAGTAATTGACAGTAAAGCGAGCATTCGGCTGGTGTCTGAACAACTATCCCAATGGGGTTCACAGGTGGTGAGGTGCTACTGTTTGGTATTCTTGTAGTAACAGAAAAAGGCGGGAAAGCATAATCTAATAATTTTTCTGCGTTCGTGCGCTGTTCCTGAGTTTTTGGGTTATAGAGGTCTATCCAACACGAAGCAAAAGGAACCATGGTTGAGCAACACGCGCATTGTAGAGAGCAAATAACCTCAGGGCTCGTTAACCTTGACATAGGGTTTCCAAATATTGTAAGTTTTGAGAATGAAGTCCGTCCATCGTGTTCAAGGCTAGCTAGATTTTGGTAATGAAAGGTCAGAACAGACAGACAGAAAACGGGAGAACGAAAAATCGCAAAGTTTTAGTCTGGTGATGTGCACTAATTTCGTGCGACAACGGTAATTAATGATATCATATAACCGATTGGATTGATCACGTAGCTTCGTGTCACGTAAAAAAATTATATAGACACACGCGAGCTGCCATTTTTTGAATCTTTACAACTAAAGGATGGATATAGATGAAGAGACATATAAAGTTGAAAAAGAACTGTGGGTGACCGGGCATAACGGTGGTTCTATGTGGGAAATTAATTCAGTTGCTGGCGTATTATTAGTTAGTATGACATTACCTTCAAAATATGAATGAAGTCCATTAGCTTGTTTCTTGCTTTAAAATACTTTGCTCAATTTACTTATCTTTTTTATAGAGTTCTTATATTCTTTGGTCTACCTTAACAAAAAAGACATCCAGCTTCAAATTCTACAATTCGTTTGCAAAAACTTTTCTTTTAGAATATTTAATAATAATTATTCCCTCACTCTTAGCATGTACAATTTTATCTTCATATACATTTTATCTCAACATATTATTCATAATACTATCCGGATACATAAGCCATCATAATAGACCCAAGAAAGAAGCAGAACCGAAACCGAAGAAATCGTATTGGGCAAGAAAACGTAAAGGAGGAGATAGTAGTGATAGTGGTAGTAGTAATAGTAGTGAAAATGAGATGGAATTACTTGTAGATCAAACTGTAAAAGTTGTTGGAAATGATGAGGAGGAACAGTATGATGATGAAAAATGGAAAAAGGAAAAACGGATAAATTCACATAAACCTTTTCTGAGTGTTCATAGAGCTGGCATGATGATTTTGACTTGCATTTCGATTTTGGCTGTTGATTTTCCTGCGTTTCCGAGACGTTTTGCTAAAGTTGAGACATTTGGTACTTCATTGGTAACTATAAATTATTTTGCTTTTTTATTTATTAGGATTGTGTATTTATATATTTTGCATTGTGATTGTTTTTTATATAGATGGATCTTGGTGTTGGATCATTCGTCTTTTCGGCGGGTATTGTGGCCGCGAAACCATTTCTAAAGAAACCCGAGAATCGGTTTAAACCACTCAGCGGACAACTAATCCGCGTTTTTCGACAATCGATACCAATCTTAACATTAGGTTTTATACGATTTTTTATGATAAAAGGAGTAAATTATCAGGTAGGCTCTAGATTCTTGCTAATAAGCTTACCGAATTCATTATGAAATATTTAATTATACATTTCATTCATTATGAAAGGAACATGTGACCGAATATGGAGTACATTGGAATTTTTTCTTTACATTAGGATTTCTGCCGATTTTCGTCACGCTTTGTCGTACTCTCCAAAAGTATACTAGATTCTCGGTAGTTGGATTAGGAATCGGCCTAAGTTCGTATATATGTTACACAAAAGTCATTTTGGTTTTTTGTTACTACGATAAAATATTAATTGAACCAAAATAGTATATCAATATCTTTTATCTAAATTTGGACTTCAGAATTATATTCAATACGCGTCGCGTACAAATCTAATTAGTGCGAATAAAGAAGGCATATGTAGTTTCTTTGGTAAGTTTAAACTATATTCATTCTATATAGAATAAAAAAATTTAACATGCTATTAAAAGAAACCCAATGGAAACTCTTTCACTAAACATCAGGTTATCTTGCGATCTTTCTGATCGCTCTCGACACCGGTCACTACATACTACCCACCGATCCATACTACGCATTCCGCGAAAACCGACAAAACAAAAAACCGAAACCGAAAAAACTCGCCATGATCTTATTCTCGTGGTCTTGTCTCTGGTGGCTAGCATTCATGGTGACAATGCTGTTACGAGTAGACATATCACGCCAGATGGCAAATTTACCGTATATCCTCTGGGTGACTGCTTTTAACACAACATTTTTGTTGTTGTTTCAACTGGTCGAATTGTATTTCTTTCCAAATTATTGGAAAACGGGGGCTAAAACTTTGCCGCAAGTGGTGGAGGCTGTTAATACGAATGGATTGGCGGTGTTTTTGCTGGTATGTCGGTCTCTTTTTTTCACATGAATAATCGAATGAGTGCTATATTTATTTTCCAATTCCCATTTAATTTTTTCCCGCTTTAGGCAAATCTTTTAACTGGATTAGTTAATATTAGTTTTAGAACACTTTACACATCGGATTTTGTAGCTGAATTGATTCTTTCTGTTTATCTTTTTGTTATTTCATTGGTTGCTATTTTTTGGTGGCAGAAAGGTTGGCGAATCAAATTGTAATCTAGTATTTATTAAAAATGTATGATTTTTTAGATTTAGAAATTTTGATTTAGACATAACTTAATATTGTTGATTTGGAAAGAGATCAAGAACACGGAAAAATGCCTAAATTAAACTATTCGTTAATGCAATCTGCGAGACCGTGCGTCGTTTCTGTCGTGTAATCAGAAATTTAATAAAAAAATGATCGAACAATTATAATTCGTCTCGACTTGCTTGTCTGGCAATCTTGAAATTTATTAGACAATGTCGACTTCTATTGATTACAGAAAGATTAAAGAATTCGCTGCGCGTTATCCTAAACCTGATGGCGTGTCTTTTGTTTATGGAACGGCTGGTTTTCGCACAAAGTACGTGTTTTTTCTGCTCGTAGAACATTATTTTACACGTTCTTTTGTCACCAAACTCCTTTTCGTCTTAATAGGGCAGAACTCTTGGATTCGGTTATCTTTCGTGTCGGTATTTTAGGTGCGCTACGTTCAAAGAAACTCGATTCGAAAACTATCGGTATCATGATAACTGCCTCGCATAATCCGGAAGAAGTAAAAACTTTTTATCAACTCAATCACAAATATCAACAACTAATCGAAAATATGTTTAAAAATAAAGGATAATGGTGTCAAGCTTGTGGATCCATACGGCGAAATGCTCGAACAAAAATGGGAGATATATGCAACTCAATTGGCAAATGCATCTAATGCTGACGTGCTAGTAAATGTTGTTAAAGATATCGTAGCCGTAAATGATATTGATCCTACGAAAAAGGCCACGGTGGTATATGCTCGCGATACAAGGTATTCGAATTACCCATCATATAATTCTCCTTAATTTGTCAAGGTTTTGATTTAAATTTTTCTTTGTCACATAATTCTTCATGTACAATAACGAATGATCATAGACCAAGCGGAGTAAGCCTGATAGAAGCTCTTGAACATGGGTTGACGGCAGTTGACGCCAATTTAGTGAACTTTGGAATAAAGACTACACCTCAACTTCATTACGTCGCTCGATGTTATAATACTCTAGGTGCCGAGAACTCGTATGGTGAGCCAACCGAGGAAGGTTATTACAAAAAACTTGCGATTGCCTACCGTAAGATTGTGGTAAGTGCTGAAGTTGAGACAATTTAGAAAAGAGCTATTGTTCTCAAGTAATCACAACTTTATCTCTATATCAGGAAGGTTTACCACGTCTTCCTAAAATCAAAGTAGATTCAGCGAACGGTGTAGGTGCACCAAAACTGAGAGAACTCGCAAAATTTATCGGAGAAGATATTCTTGATGTCAAAATTATCAATGATGATATTAATACAAGAGGAAAATTGAATTATCAAGTAAGAAATTGCTAGATTTGATATATTATTATCTTCTAAAGACATTAAAATTACGATAATTAGTGCGGGGCAGACTTTGTAAAAACTCAACAAAGGGTTCCACTTGGCTTAGTTTTGCCAGCTGAACAGCGAGCTGCTTCATTCGATGGTGATGCTGATCGAATCGTTTATTACTATAACGATTCGGACGGTACATTTAAACTTTTGGATGGCGACAAGATCGCTAGTTTAGCTGCGGGTTTTATCATAGAATTGATAAAAGTAGCAGGTCTTGAAGGGATCAATATCGGTGTTGTCCAAACAGCATATGCTAACGGAAGCTCTACAAATTATCTCACAAAAGTTTTGGTAAGTAAATATTTAACATAATTATAATTTTAAATTTATTGATTTATATTCATTATGATACAGGGAGTTCCCGTATCTTGCGTTTCTACAGGGGTAAAACATCTTCATCATGAAGCTGAAAAGTATGATGTGGGTGTATATTTTGAAGCTAACGGTCATGGGACTGTTCTATTTAGTCCAAAAGCACAAGCCGTAATTCGTAAAGCAGAAGGGTAAGGAATTATGAAATTATGAAATTATAATTAAACACCTAGTGTTTAATGAAATTTGCCATTGCTTGCCAAATATAGAAAAACTCCTGAAAATGTCAGTGCCATAGAGAAATTACGTGCTTTGATCTCTCTAATTAATCAAACAGTCGGTGATGCACTTTCTGACTTGTTACTTGTCGAAGCAATTCTCACGTATCGACAATGGACTCCTAAACAATGGGATCTAGCATACACCGATCTGCCAAATCGTTTGGTTAAAGTTGTGGTAAGCACGCAAACAAAACATAAACTTTAAATTTTTATTGTGACTGTTTATTATTTATTGTTATTATGTAAGTAAAGAAAATATATAGAGATCATTTCTTTTCAATTCTTATATAAATTAAAGGTTTCAAATCGGCACATTTTTAAAACGACTGATGCCGAAAGGAAACTAGTTGAACCCAAAGGACTACAAGAAAAGATTGACCGATTAGTGCAACAATATAAAGGCGGTCGATCTTTTGTGCGGTAAGTTTCCTGATTATTTGATGTCGTCATATGTTGATATCATTTTATTTGATGTCGTCATGTGTTGATATCATTTTATTTGATGATTGATCGATTGATGTGTGATTTTAAATCCACGTTTTTTTTCTTTTGGATTTTAATCGTAAAGTCCATCTGGCACTGAAGATGTCGTTAGGGTATATGCAGAAGCAGCCACTCGCCATGAATGCGACGAGCTTGCATTCAAAGTTAGTGGACTCGTGTATGACGAAGCAGGTGGTATTGGCGGACGACCAAAAGAGTTTTTGTAAAACATAAAACAACAAACAATCAAACAATGGATGCGTAGAATTATTTAAATTTAGTTTTTATTTATTAATTATTTTCAAGAAGAATATTATATTCAGCATGTTCAAGAACTAAAGTATTAATAATGAATTCCTATTGTTGTATTATTACTAATAGATCTTTAATTTCTCCAAGTGATACTCTGATTTTTTACATTTGTCAAACAAAAAAAGTCGTAATTCCTCACTTTGGAAAATTTTAGTTAAATTAAAAGTTGCGTCATTAACGTTAAATGCAAATCTCTTGACCTTCGTGTGCACCATGACACAACTTTGTACTACTTCAACATGTGAATTCTTCCCACATATCGATATTTTTTACACACACACATTGATGCCATGATGATGCAGAATGCACAAATCTTTCCGTTTGTGGTAACGGTAAGATGGAGAAAATCATTTTTAAATTCAAACGACTTAAAAAAGTCAAGTTGCACCAAGTGCAAATACTTTGGGTTTCTCATAAACTTCAACACTTCATTAAACGACCGTAATTTTTTCGTGACATTGCCATCTTCGAAATACAAGTTATTAGAACTATGGATTCCTTGAAACTTCGACCTGATAGTGGTAATCGTCTACACACCACTTCTGCCTTTGTAAAGTATCTAGGTCAATTGGCTTTCCTATCTAGTCAGTTAGCAGCAATTCAGTCAATCAAATCAAATTAGAGAAAACACATTTTTACGCGAAATTTGTCTTGTCATTTGAGACCAAGCAATCTTCTGACCGCAATGTCATATTAGCAATTTTACTGTTCGTTGCGATTCTTCTCACTCACCTCTTGGTCAAATATTTTACATTTAGGACTTTCAAAGCTCCAGTTTAAGTGTCGCGGCAAAGACCATGCAAAGAGAGTTAAATAAGCTTATCGGTCAAACTGATGTGCAGAATCGTCGTGTAATTGAATTTATCATTCATTAATCTCGTGCATTTACTGATTTTTAAACCTGATTTTCATAGATATTCTACAAAATATATTTACAAAATATACGTGTATTTATTTAGGCTTTTAAAAATGAAATGGATAACTTTTACTATTTGTTTACTCGATATTTGGGTGAGCATAAAGGCTCCAAACTGTAAGCTTTGAAATTTACGCGTTTCCTTGATTTAATAAAAAATGAATGAATAGACATTAATTTGATGATTTTTTTGATAAAACAGTGACTGGGATAAAGTAAAGGAGCCAAGTCCGGAACAAATCATTCCGTACGATTCTCTACTTGAAATCGATAACGGGGAACATCTCAGTAAATTGGCCGTCCTGAAACTGAATGGTGGACTTGGCACAACCATGGGATGTGTTGGTCCAAAAAGTGCTATTGCAGTGAGAAATGGAATGACGTTCTTGGATTTAAGTGTTAGGCAGATCGAGGTAACCTAAAATCAATTGATAAACAGCGCAAATACTTTTCTTATGTCGTATTAATAGAATGCTTGTTTGCATTTATTCTCGCAATACCAATCGATCAGTTTCTCAATTCAAAGTATAGTGTTGATGTACCATTTATACTTATGAATTCTTTCAACACTGATGAAGAAACCAAGCGCATCATTCAAAAATACGAAGCACATAAAATTAACATTATGACCTTTAACCAATCCCGGTATCCTCGGATCAACAAAGAATCATTGCAACCTACGCCTCGTTCCCCCAATTCGGACATTAGTCAATGGTAAATATTCGTTTCAATTAAATGAATGAGGATAGAATAGAGATTTGCCAATATAACAAGAAATACCGATGATTAGGTACCCACCAGGTCACGGAGACTTGTTCGATTCCTTGTATAACTCTGGCACATTGGACAAATTGCTTGCCGAAGGCAAAGAGTATCTTTTTGTATCGAACGTGGATAATTTGGGAGCTGTAGTCGATCCAAGAATACTTCAACACATGGTAGACAGTAACGCAGAGTTCATTATGGAAGTAACTGATAAGACAAAGGCCGATATCAAAGGGGGTACTCTGATCAACTATGATGGAATAGTGAGACTACTTGAAGTGGCACAAGTTCCACCGGAACACGTTCAAGAATTCAAATCCATTAAAAAATTCAGAATTTTCAACACAAACAATCTATGGATGAATTTAAAGGCAATCAAACGTGTGATCGAGGATCGAGAACTCGCTCTTGAAGTTATCGTCAACGAGAAAACAATCGAGACTGGTGAAATAGTAATTCAATTAGAAACTGCTGTTGGTGCCGCCATCAAACATTTCAAGAACGCACATGGTGTCAATGTTAAAAGGAGTCGTTTCTTACCTGTAAAGTCCACCTCGGATCTTTTCCTTGTTACGTCAGACTTATATTCATTGAATCACGGTGAGCTTGTGATGAATCCTAAACGTTTGTTCCAAACGGTTCCATTAGTGAAATTGGGAGACGAATTTAAAAAGGTTAGTTTTTCCATTTGCTTTACATTGCATTAAGAAAGTTTGCTAAAAAAATCTTTATCAATAATTAGGTTGCCAATTTCTTATCACGATTTCAATCCATTCCATATATTCTCGAGCTTGATCACTTAACAGTCACTGGAGATGTTACTTTTGGTGCTGGTGTCCAGCTAAAAGGCACGGTTATCATTGTGGCAAATCAAGGTGCCAGAATCGATATTCCACCCGGTTCTATTTTGGAGAATAAAGTGTTATCAGGGAATTTACGTTTGCTTGATCACTGAAGGGAAAAAAACATTGATCCGATTTTCATTTCGTTTTTTGATTTATTTATTTATTTTCATGAATGATTGTATTTCTTTTTTTATAGTTAAACGTCGTTCAATATAAAACGTTTAAAATAAATTATTCTCCAACTTGCAGTTACGCGTCATTCTCGGAAAAGTAGCCACTATTTACTTTATGACAGGAAGACATTAAACCTGGGCTAAAAGTAATAAAAAGGATAAACGGGATAAAAGAATTGTCGTCTTCCGAACTTCGAGTGTCATCGATTCCAACCGCCTACCGTAATCGCATTCTAACTTCTGACGTTAATGGTAATCAACCCACCACACGTTCCACTGCTAATAAAAATCATAACATAGAAATAATAGATATACCACAAACTGCATCCCGCGAAAATACGACAGCAAAATATCAGGAAAAAGTAACTAACGCAAGTTGTCATTCTTTATCCCAAAATAAAATGATTGGATTTGCATACTCAGTTATGATTTTGTATTCATCGCTCTGATATGACCTTTCAAGTGCATTCCAACATCGTTTTTACACTCTCAATATTGCTCGCTCTTCAAGGATATATATTATGCTGAATAAATAACTTCAAAGGATATCACTAAATCCTGATGACGTGAATATTACTCAAGATGGACTTGGGTTCTGTTTCGCTCATATGTACGCGTCTTTTTCATTGGATTAGTCCAAACAGCGCAAAAAATGTTTGACAGATATTTGCACCTGGGCAAATGGAGATTATGAAGGTTATCTGGTCAAAAAATCCTGAAATTGCTCGTCTTTCATAGCAATGGCAACACCTCAATATGTATCCAATTTTAAAGGTGGGTATAAATCTCATCGCCAAAAGATAGAAACTTCAATCAAAAGAATTTGTCTATAACCTTCGGTCTCGGCACTACCAAAATATCTTGATTGTTGGAAAACCTCGAGATCTATAAAAAGCAGTTTGAAATATCGATTTCACAATTTACTGATCATTTGTATCACCTATCAATAAAATTAGTGAACTAGACAAAGTGTAAAATGAGTGTCCTTCGTCGATTTAAAGCCTCTGATTTGTTACGTTTCAATAACATGTATGTAGTAGTAATATATTATAAAGCTTATAATTCGTGAAAAAGGAAGAGAAATTGTGGGAAAAGTTGATAATACTAATTTAATTGCTACACTCAACAATTAAAAAACAAAGAAATCTTGATTCTCTCACAGAAACGGTAAAGAATAAAATCGATGTCAATTATTCGTCAAATATATCTAGATTCTTAAAAATCAAACAAAAATAGTACGGCATCACATTTTACCTATCATACCTTGCAAGATGGCCTGATCTTTTCTGCGTGCAAGAATCACCGAACGGCACATTAATGGGCTACGGTATGAAAAAACAGCACTTTCTTAATATTCTTTCATAGTTGCGATCTTTTTATTTATCTTGAGCGCGTTTATTCATGCGATATAGTCATGGGAAAAGCTGAAGGACGAGGTAAAGAATGGCATGGACACGTGACAGCTATCACAGTTGCTCCCGAGTACCGACGAATAGGTCTTGCGGAAGGAATGATGCAGTTACTAGAAACCGTGTCGGATAAGACGCAAGTAAATTTCATTATCTTCTTCAAAATCCATGATCTGACTTTGGATATCATTTATTTCTTTTATGTGTAGATACAAAGGATACTTTGTGGATCTGTTTGTACGCGTTTCTAATTCGGTAGCAATACAAATGTACAAGAAGTTCGGATATACTGTATATCGACGTGTTTTAGGATACTATTATTCGTCGGGTGATAATGAGGAGGATGCGTTTGGTGAGCGTATATTTAAAATATTGTTAGTGGTAGCATTAGAATTGATTACTGACCGAGCACTTTTTTCTAGATATGCGAAAACCATTATCACGAGATACTGATCATCAGAGTATTGTGACGAATGGTGAAAACAAAAAAGTGAGACCGGAGGATTTGTGAAGTTTCACATAACAGGAAAAAGGATTCACGTTATTTTTATGTTGAAAAATCAAAGCAGAGATTCTTTATCATTTAAATAGTATTTAGAATAATCCTTTTTACAAATAGCATTAAATTTTCATGTACTTTATCAAATATTGGTGTATATGTTCGGGTGAAATAATGAGAACTCAACAATTGTTTGTATCGTTCGCGACATAATTATCCGGAATTTAGTCATGTATATAAAAATCCACCAAATTTTACATTATTTCTTTAAAATTTATAATATAGACGGCTTACAATGTAAAGAATGTACATTTCGGTTTTTAATATTATATAGTGTAACTGTCATTATCAATGAATTTATTAATCCGATCCGACATACTATTCGCTAGATTAAAGAATAAACTTTGATCAAGATCCTCCCATTCGCTTCGAATTATGCCTTGAAAATCGGTAGTGGTAAAACGGTATTTTTTTTCCCTAGTTCAGTTGTTTACCTTAACTTCTACTTTTTTCTGAGAATGGCCCATAGATCCTCAATCGGATTTAAATCGGGCGAGTTCGCAGGCCAATCAATCACCAGAACATTATGCGATGCAAAAAATTGACGGGTAAGCTTTGAGCTATGTATTGGTGCATTATTTTGTTGATCTTCCATTTTAATATCGACAAACAGGTACGATGGTAACACATTCTGTGCTACTAATAAAAATTATGTCGCGAACGATAATCGTGTAATTATTAATGTTCATGCAGAGTAAAGGTGATTGAGATGAATAGGCTAAAAAGCAAGTATAATTAACGATTCTTCTTTATTTAATGTTTTGATAACTAATTAATTAATACAGAAAGAAAATGTCGCCCGAAATACATTTTCTGTTCATGGTAATAATAATAATCATCATCATCATCATCTACACTGTTAGCATTCGTAAATAATAATAATAATAATGATAATAATTCAATCAGGAAATTCAGTTTGAAATTCAAATGTTCTTCGACCAGCTTTCATCTTACTAGTCAGTACATCTTTATCGAAACCCAATGGTCCACATTCTATCGCCACCAAAACCCTTAACGATCTTAAATCTAAATCGAGGGAAAAACCATCAAAAATCTTCCCTCAAAAACAACGAGAATGAAAAATAAAAACAAAATACCTCTTGCCCAATTAACACGATCCAACAATACTTGTCCATGAACCCAATCACAAAAGGACAAGTCTAAAAATAAAAGATTAATGAGCCCTCTCGACAGAGTATTTAATGCAAGAGGTCCATTGTCACTTAATAAAGAGAAATTATTGAAACATCCAGCAATTGACAAGTGTGTTAAAAGTGGTAAAGTTGTGACAAGTAATGTGCTCAATTTTGCCGCGTCTATGTTTGGAATGAATGATAAATTTAGATGACGAAGATTTCGTAGAATGCAAATATACTTTGTGGTTGAGATTGATAGTAAAGGTGGTGATAGATGGATTATGTGCATTTCTGAAAAAGAAGATGATGATGACAAAAATGTTAATATATTTTTATTCTTTTTGGTCATGTTCAATTGAAGCTTGATAATTGGAAAAATACCATCATCATCCGAAATTTTGTTGTTATTTGCACTATAATCATCATTACAATTATCATCGTCGTCAACAAGTCTTTCCCAATCATCTACAACACTTTGCTCATCTGCTGTTTCTCCTCTTTTATAATTATTGCTGTTCCTCTTATTTCTCTTTTTAGGAACTTTCCAGAACGCTTTTCTTAAGCACTCGAACGAGATCGTACTATTTGCAAGATCCAGCTCCTCATATTCCCGATCCTTGGCGAATAACGACAGCAACAGATCATCATCCAAAGGATGATACGTGGTTGCCACGGAGAGTATTCTTTGTTTAAGGTGAGTGGGTATTTTGGAAAAGTATGGATGTGATTTATAACTAGTGATATTGAGGGTGACAATTTTTGTACACATGTCAACTAGTGATGGTATACCACTTTTGTTTAAGGAACCTGATCATAATAATATACAATAGATTGATTATTTACTATTCTTGTATTCATGATGATAAAATCATAGCTATAAAGTCTGTTTTTTCAATGCGAGGTGGGATATAATAATTACAACGATAAGTATAATAGAGACAAGTCTCACCATCCCACACCCGTTTTTTCCTTTTTCGTTCTTTACATTCGTGCTTACCCTCTAGATTTTTATGCCATATGTATTGCCAACTCTTTGGCGGCGCAGGACCAAAAGAAACTCGATGCCTACCACAAAAAACCAAGAAAAGATCAATTAATAATCAAATGAGAACAATATTATGACAAGAATACCGAAAAACTACCTTAACGAAATATCATCCTGTTGTTCACGTTGTAAAGCACGATCGCCCAATTCATGTTGCACATAGGCAGGAAGTCGAACATTTGAAAAAGATACGTCTCTATTAATATTAATGTTACTATTATTGTTGTTGTTGTTATTATTATTATTTCTAGCAGATCTTGAGCTTTCTCGCCGAGATTGCTCTATCAAGGCAGAAACAGATATTCCGCTAGTTCTCGAAGAAGAGGAACCACTACTATTATTATTAGTTGTTGAATTAAAAGAGTTCTTTGTGTTGTCAGTTAAGGATCTATATAGTTGTCTGGCTTTCTTTGACCCACTTTTGACCATGTCAAAGAACAAGGATGCATAGTGATAATGATTTTGTGTGGCTTTATTTACGTTTAAGTGTGACGAAGATCCAACCAAGCGAAATTACGTATAAAATCGCAGTATATACGCAAAATCGCAGTATGTACGCAAAATCGAAACGCCAAGTTCAATGAGATCTTGGATAATTCGTATAAAGTTATAAAATGGGTTTGTTGTCATTGAGAAAAATAAATTAAAAAATGGCCACCAACAGCGGAGCTACCGAGTTACCACAATCAACTCCTGTATTAATTGGACAATTGTTACAGCGTAGAAAATTTATCGTAATTTTTCTTGATAATTCTCAAGCAATTTTCCACAAAAAAGTATACTAAAAAAAATATCTGTCTTTACAAAAAAGGTTAATGAAAGCAACAAAGTCACGCAGTTTGGCAAAGAAACAATTTCCAGCACTTCGACTGTTTTCCTGAGAGATTGCAATGACTGTGAATATATTATCGATGGTACCTGTACCAAAGTTATGATCGGTAAATATTTCTAAAACTATCGATCGATAAAATTGTATACCTACCGATACGAAATTCTTATGTGCGATATGTAATGATAATCATCTACTACTAGAAAACTGCAATAATCTCGTCTTGAAGGCGAATAAGAAAATCGTTACGTCTATAATTGAAGTATGGAAGTCACAAAATGTCACGCTCAAGGTTTGATTTGCCTATTCTAGAACATTCGAAACCTTTGCGAATTAAATTAATGTGGATTTTTTTTATGTGTAGATTAATTCTCAAGTTCAAACACTTCAACTAGACGATTGTCATAAGGTCAATGTTGAATATGATTCCGTGAAACATTTTCACTCTATCGTCTGGACCGGGACTAAAGAATTAGAATTGACACTTTTAGAAGACGGAGAAGGTATGTGAATAATCATAATATTATTCTTATGTAATAATATTTACCTAATAAGGATTTTAAATTAAAAAAACTAGTAAAACACAAAATCACAAAAACGCAAGAACAAGAATCGAGTAATAACAGCCAACCAACTCAGTCTATCATCAGGTTGATTAACGGAGAATTAGTCGAAGAACGTTTGATTCGTGCCGAGAAAGGGTATCCGATAACCGAGCGGGAATTGCGTGAATGGAAGCAGAAAAATAACGTTGCTTAGTTAATTTTCTCTGACCATTTTTAATTATTTTTGCGTTTTTTTTTTTTTTTTACTTTTAGGGAGTAAATAATTATTTTCCGTTCTTTTTTTTTATTGGTATTCCATTATTAATCATTGGGAAGTGATAGTATAATAAAGAAAGTGTCACATATATATTTAACATTCTCGTTTATCTTGTCAAAACAGTCGATTCATATATACATGCACTACAAAAAATCTTTTTGTTATGATTATCCGGGGAAAATAATCGTCTTCGTGATTATGTTTGTAATTAATTCAAATGGGGTAATACGATGAACACTTTATGAAAAATTAGCCCTAATTATTTATATTGCTGTCAAACATATCGACCACTTACTGTCATATTAACAAATTAGTGTTTATATAATGCTACGTGGTGGTCGGACACCGCGTGTACATAACTCGTTGCCGTGAATCTATGTATTCATCGTGTTTTAGAGGGAAATCATGCATGGATAACAATAGGGATTATTTTAATTATTTATATCCTTTATTTTCTTTCGGAATAATATTTTATTTCTATGAAGCAGTTCGATTAAGAAATTTGGTTCTTTCTAAAGATTCATTGACAAAACCGTATACATGTATTGAAATCTTTGTTATCTAGACTATCAAAGGCAAAGATTCACATTTGAATATAATAAAGAATCTTCGATCGAAATTGAAGATAATAAATTTTTTTTGGGAGAAAAGGGTATATAAGGAAATTCGGTCAAATATTATTACAAATTACAATGGGTGGAAAAGCCCCCACAAGGTAAACTAAAAATTAAATTAATCATATCCAAAATAGAAAAAAAACACCAAAGTAACTAATAATAGAATAATAGAATGACAAAAAATTTGATCAATGTGTACGACCACAACAGATGCAGGATGACTCAATAATGATAAACTAGAAATTCTTCATTATTGTTATATTCTATGCGTAAGGGAGAAAAATTATAAAATTATGACGATGATTTTAGATAAAACAACGTGAAAACATGGAAATTGAATCAACTTTACTAGTTTTCTCGCACCAATCTGTTATTAACAGACATGAATAATGTAAATCAGCTGAGTTATCAATATTTTTATATTTTAAGATTTTTTATATTTTAAATTAGAACTGACAATCAACGAAACAGAAACAACGCTTTGTTCGTTACATTTTACTACTATATATACGCTTATAATTGCAGAAATTTGAATCTATTTATGATATTTTAAATTTAATGCACATGTATGCATGCATACCTTTTAGTCTTTTTCTCTTGTATGTGTCATTACGCCTACATCTCCTGACGAATGTTTCATACTCTTCGCTTTCGATGATTACACCCACTGCCTCTTTGATTATTATTTATGTATTTATCATTATCTATTATACACTAATTTCGCATTACAACTATTTATTATTAGTGCAACCAAAAAATAATGCAAGATGGCGCAGCAGCAATCAACACATAATTATTTATTGCTATTAAAAGTAGACATAAAAATATATATTATTTTTACACAACCTAAACATTTGACCGAGTCAAATTTCTATAAACTTTTTCACTAATTGATAGTAATAGTAGCTTTTTGTGGGGGTTTTTACACTTCTTATTTATTCGTCAATTACGATTAATAAACATTTTGGTAGTGGTGGGATTTTTCCTACGTGAACATTTGACGCGAAACTGTTGAATATAATAAATTATATTGTTCCATGCATTGTTAAATAAAAAGCACTCTATCTATTTATTATTACACGTATCAAAAAAGAAAATGGTGAAAATTATAACATTAACGATAACTAGAGACAGAGGAGCACAAACTTCAGTTAAATTAGCAAAAGAGCTTTTATCATTACTATTAACATTACTAATACTCTCGAACATAACAACAATACAAATAACCATAAATGCTGAAGAGCTCAACATACCGGTGCTTGCTGGTCACTCAGCCGCAATGATAAAAGACTATATGGTGATATTTGGTGGGATCCCAGGTTCAAGTGTAGATATATATAAAGGTTATGGTGGAGCGGTCACGAACAATGTTTATGTATGGAACGCAAAAACGCAGTATTGGATTGTTCCAAACATACAAGGTTCGATACCTTCAGGGCAGAAATTTGCTCCGGCCGTGACAGCCCAAGCTGATAATACAATGTTGGTACAATTGACAAATGCTACTAGTGCACAAGGTAGTCTTGCCAAACTTGATACATCAAGTTGGACTTGGGCTATAACGAAATCGAATCCACCATGTAAGTTGTATCTTCGTGTATACGGTATATTTATTTGTGAATGGGTAAGGGGAGGGATCTATATTAAATTATTGCGATGTGGGTTTTTTCTACAGTCGATCCGCCGGCACTTGGTATAGGCATGACTTTTACGGCGGCGCAGAATTTAGTTTATAGGTTTGGTGGATATAATGTGGTCAATCAAAATCTTGGCAGTGCTAATAATCTTTTATGGAAATTGGTAAATATTTTTTTCTTCAGTATATAAGATATCAATATTAAAAGAAATCAAATTGACGTATAATATTTATTATTATTAGGAACCAAATACAGTTCGATGGAGTCAGCTGCAAAATGGACCCACTTTGACTTATCATTCTTCTTGTTATATGTCAGGTTATAATATACTTGTATTTTTTGGTGGACAAAAAGCGGATAATGATCCTGTGAGTGATTTGAATGTATTTGACCTGACCAATGGAGTTTGGAACCTTAATCCATCTATCAGTGGAGGTCCACCGCCACCACGTAAAGGCCATTCTGCGGTCTGTCAGGGAAATCGAATGATAATGTATGGTGGTGGTATTGATGCTCCTTCTGATGATGCAGTGTGGCTGTTAAATGCAACTTCATCATCCAATTTCATTTGGTCATCAGTACAAACTACAAATAAAATTATTGGCGCTGTAATGGGTATGATTAATAATGGAGTACCTTTTTTTATTGATTTTTTTTATTTTATACCTGCATTAATCTGTCTGCTTATAAATATATATTAAAGGTCACAGTGCAGTACTCTATGATAATAAGATGCTTATATTTGGAGGCATTGCCATTGGCCAAAACAAACCAAATGTACACATGCTAGACATCAATACCTGGAACTGGACGGTTTTCACTCCCGAAGGTAATGGTAATGTGTCCGGTAGTCCGGGCACTACAGATAAAAACGGTAGCAATGGCGGTGACGATATCGGTGGCAGTAGCGGTAACAGTAGCAGCAAAAAGAAGACAAATGTCGTGATTGCTATCGTGGCTGGGGTAATTTGCGGGTTGTTCTTTCTTTTGATAGTTATCGCCGCGGTGATTTTTATTCGTAGACGTTGTTTCGATAAGAAAAATGGAAAATTTGGGGCTGCATTTATTGGGCGCCGTCGCACAAATACACGTCGCGTAAACCGGGGTAGCAAACTGTCTAATATTGATGATGAGGAGGAGGAGGAGGAGGGGAGTAGAGCGCGTGATGTGAGTTATTATTCGACCGATGATCCTAGTATCGATATAATGACTGGTCGCAGTAGTAGAGATATAAGACGTAATGCATCAATTTCCGAGAGACAGATTCCAACCCCTGCAGCTGCCAGAGTGGCAAACAAAGATATAATATTAAACGTCGCTTCTCTTCCAATTCTTTTCGATGGTAGTAATGATAAATCTCATTTACCTTCGCGTGACAGATATCACAGTGGTGGTAATGGTACTGGTACTCGCTTATCACATGGCAGCATGTTACAAAAGAATATTCCCGAAGAAGAGGAAGCTGAAACTTGGACATTTGCATCATCATTAGGATTCGATCAACAAACTAATCAAACTAATCGAATGACACCGCCAATACGATATATGGCTACACCAAATCCACATCAACAGCCTTCATACTATAATGAAGATGAAGATGAAGATACTGGTGGATTTGGAGTACCTCTTGCATTACCTGTTGCTCCGCCAGATGTCACAGCTCCTCGAGTCCCGCCTGTTTCCGTTCCCGGATATTCTAGTATGAATAGCAATTCGGAAGGAAGATCTAGCTCATTACCTTCGCCTCAAACTCATAATGGGAATCCCACCGCTGATGCACCAAGTGGTGGTGTTATCTATGATGGACTTAGCCCGTTAGATCGAATAGCACGTTTATTTTCCGGTGGGGATGTGACCGGTTCAATAGTAAGAAGTGAAAAGGAAGGAGGTGGTGAATATCATTCTCAATCTCGACCACAAACTTCTCAACATCAATACAATCAACCTCAGTCACAACCTTCTCCTACTAGATCACCCGAAAATAACACAGCACATCATCAAACTGATGTTGCTGGTGGTAATGCGCAGGAAGGACGTATATCAGGCGAAGATAGGATAAAAGCAAATGTGGATGAGGTAAAGGATGATGTTATATAGTTAAAAACGACATTTCCTCAACCACAACTAATACGACGACGATATCAACAAAAGGAGGCGGTGGAGATGATGATGGTGAAATTATATTCATCATATAAACATTAAAATTTCGACAAATTCTACACGATTATTCAATCATTCATAAAAACATTTATTTCAATTTATTCATTCATTTCATTGATCCCTCAAAGAAACAATTGTCTCTATTGGAGAATAATAATAATGAATTCAATATTTATATTATTGTTCAAGATCTTTGACAGTTTTGGAAGAAATTGCATTTTTTTTGTTTATAAATTTTTTGAAAATTTGGTTTCGTTTTTTTTTTAAAATTTACATTTTGTATTTTTGTATTATTATTTTTTGTATCTTTTACATGGCTGTGTGTTGTAAGAGGAAAGCGAGGCCAAATCATTCCGGAGGAAACCTTCATATACTAGAAATTAAATTATGTAAATTTGCTTTTTTTTTAATTTGTTTAATGTCTCACTTTATCCCTCAAAAATTTTATCACACGCACGAAAAGAACGAACCAAACTACACGGTCTTTTAAATGATACCGTTTTAACTTATTAATAATCACCATTCCGTTTTTTATTTTTGCGTTTTTCCTTGTATATAATAGCAATAAATAAATGACTAATTAAGCCCTCATCATCATCATCCTTGCTTATCCAAAAGCTTTGAGACAATAATAATAAATTATAAAATGATGATAAATGCCACCATCTTTGGATCAAATTAATGACTGTTATTATATAGCATTGGAAGTCAAGAGAAGGTATTGCGCGAGTATTATTATTCAGTTTTTGTTGCTACTAATGATGCAGTATTATTTAAGATCCTCGTCATCAAAGTCATCCGGGAAATCTAAAAAAATTAAAGTTAAAAAACGAACATAAATTTTCTCCTATAAAATAATGATAATAATAAATACAATACCAACCATTAAAGAAGTCCTGATCGACAACCTTATCGCCACCTTGACTATGTTTATGACTTGCTTTATGATGTGCAGCGTGGGCAAAGTAACCTTCATCACCAGAAAACATAAGACCCATGCCGACACCACGCTCGCCGCCACCGCCACTACTACCGCCTACACCTCCTCCTCCACTTCCACCCGCCACCGCAGCATTACCATCACGTGAAAAGCTTCCTTGCTGGTGGTGAAATGAACCACTACCACCGCCACCACCTCCGGACGGAGACTCGTCGATGTATTCGTCAACGGTCATTGGTTCGTAGTAGTCGTCTATAACAAATCATTATTGATTCACTAATTATAAGGTAATGTATTGAAAACGAATACTAAGCAATATCCTGAAGCTTAGAAAATGAATTCGGTTTTAACAACTACTTACCGCTACCGTCCCCTTCCGGCATTTGCGACATTTTGCGTTTCTGTCTTCTAGATTGCTTGTTCTTTGATCTTTTACCTATGATTGCTGAAACAAAGTTGTTATAGAATTTGTCCTTTCAGAACTTTGTGAAATAGTACTTGCAAACTTTAGGTAAATAAGAAGCAGATCTTTACGATATCGTATCTGGTATTAAAATTTACTGAAAATAGATAACACATAAACATGCATACAATGGTATATTGCATTTACTAATTTCACCCCTAATTCTGATTGGACGCAAGTGATTTCCATCGCTGATTGGTTGACTGCACATCGGGTCTTCTGGATTAAGCATCAACCTGGTGACGCGAGAAAATCAAAAATGAGAATAATGTGAAATATACGGAAAACGTATGCTTGAAGCCTAATCAGAAATGCCGGAGAGTAAATTTTACATATAATTTTATCCTTGACTCCAACGCTAAAATTAATCTTTAATATCCTCAACCAATCAAGAACTTGGGGGTGGAAATTAATATATTAAGATAAATCTGAGGATATGATCAATTACTAGTATTAATATGGTGCAAGAAATCTTAACAATATAATGAGTCGTTTTACAGATGGAAAGTTAGGTATTTTTTATATGATTAGTTCAAAATTGAAACAAATCACATGATAAAAATCATGTGATTAAATTTGATTGGTTAGCATTATTATAGTGCTAGCCCAAATTGTAATTTGGCATATGTCACATGATTAATATCACATATCACATGTTTTTTTGGGCGGGAAATTTACGGACAGTGCTTAGGGACAGTGCATGATCACGTGGATGTGATCACGGAAAATTGACGTTAAAGAGCTGAAGATAAGGTTATCGGGAAGTCTACGGACAGTGCATAGGGACAGTGCAAAATCATGTGATCTTTCCGGTCCAGTGTCGGACAGTACTT
>CAJVPL010000246.1:0-33369 GCA_910591945.1 Ambispora gerdemannii
TTTATTTTCAACACAATTAGAATTAATTTTAATTTATTATTTTTATTATTTAATATTAGTAAAAATATATTTTATTTTCAACACAATTAGAATTAATTTTAATTTATTATTTTTATTATTTAATATTAGTAAAAATATATTTTATTTTCAACACAATTAGAATTAATTTTAATTTATTATTTTTATTATTTAATATTAGTAAAAATATATTTTATTTAAAAGTTTAGTATTTAATTATATATATTTGATAAATTATTATTTTTTTTGTAAAGTGTTAAAAGATTTAAAAATAATTTATTTTATTGCTAAGTTATAATTTTTAGTACTATATTACTTTGATTTTTTATTTTACAAAGATAACTTTAAATAAAAAAATTCAATAAATATATTTTTACAATAAATTATTAGAAATCCAAAAAAATAATACAATATTAAATATATTAGTGAATATATTTTGATTTTCATATAAAATTAAAGCTAGAAATTTATATTTTAACAAATTTTATAGAATTTTTAAAAAATTTAATTTCAAGAAATATTTCTATTGTAAAATTGGCTATACAAACTTTTATAGTTAAAGCCTAATAAAAAAATTGTATTATAAAAGTTTGTATAACAAATTTTGCAATCAGAAATATTTTTGAAGTTAGATTTAAAAATCTATGTTCAATACATTTTCTTAGCTTTACTTTAATATAAAACAAAATATATTTACTAATAAAAATAAAATTTTAATATAGAGACAAATTCAATTTTGCTATACTTTTTTTGGATTTCCGATAATTTATTGTAGAAATATGTATATTATTTTCTTTGATTAAACATTTTTGTACAAAATAATCGCTTGTTTATGTTTTTAAAGTTTCTTGTTACAAAAAATCTTATTATTATAACTAATTAATTAGTTTCTTGTTACAAAAAATCTTATTATTATAACTAATTAATTAGTTTGATCTTAAAATTTTATAGAAAAAATGTAACTTACTTATTTATCTCTAATTGACTTTGAAATAATACTTGTAATAACAGTTTAAATATGTATCTTTTTCGTATATTTTATTATAATTTCATAATAAAAAATATATATATTTTTTTATATTCCTATAACGATAATATTAATATTATGTATATATATAGTACAGACAATGTGAAGCTAATGAGGAACAAAATGAAGAAAAGTTTTGGTATTTAAATACATGTGATAAATTATTATCGTTATAGTTTTTTGCTATTCTGGAATCTGTAATTAATATTTTTTTTCTGTTACAAGTTTCTTATCATTGTATTTTTATATACGTAGTGCAAACAGTCTAAAATATCCAATTATTAAAATTTGAATTTTTATCTTCATCAATATTCCAAACAAAATAAACAAATATTTATTATTTAAACCTTAAAACCTCTAGTATGTTTAAAACAGATTATTTTAACCAATTATGTAATTTAAGTCAAATTTCCAATTAGTAAAATTTATTTTTATACTAATTTTCATAATAATTAGCTCAATATTTAAGATCCCGAAGGTCCAAATCTTTGATAAATTTAATGCAAATTGATGCATAGGTGGATTTCATAGAGTAAAAAATTTTTAATTGGTGGTCCAAATTAGGATTTGTTTTAGAAAAAAGTTGCTTAACTGTGAGAAATTTACTAGTTAGAATTTGTTTGGAGTCAAAAATTTGATCACGTGTTCCACACAGGTAAAAAAATAGAGGTTCCATATTGGTTAATAGCGATAGCGATAGTTTTCGAGAGTTTGCGTCACAATTCTCTAATAGCTACGAAAATCATGGAAGTATATCTAATGGTTTAACAGAATCCGAGTGTGATAAACATACGTAAACTTTTTTTTACCTGTGTCAATTATTAAAGTTAAAGCTAAGAGGTAAAAATGTATATTCAATAGATAAATGAAAAATGTTTATTTAGAACACTATCAATATACAAAATTTTTATCGTACAAAAACAATCTAATTCCATGATATGTCTGTAACTATATTTTCAACTCTATTATTTAGAAAAACGTTAAATCTATAAAGGCACATTAAACACAATAAACGATCAATAACGATAACGATAAGTATAAAAAACAGTTCAAATTGTATTCAATATCTCACCTATCCGGATCATATTCTAGAGTAACGTATGTATCAGGATATCTTAATCGATGATATGGAGGCAATTGATGTTCATAAACGAGCTATTCATTATAAAACAAAATATACTAAATAAAATGTTACGTTTAATTTCACTAGGAAGATTTTATAAAAGTTCAATTACCTGTGACCGCGGGACACCTTGAGGGTCAGTGTGACCGTTCAATACCAAAGTTTTACCGATCAAGTTTTTATATTGATCCGTGTTTTGCGGTGCCGGCGCAGACAATACGAAGCTAACGAGGAGCAAAATGAAGAAAAGTTTTGCGGTGATTTTGGTATACATAAGTGTGTTGTGTTTAAATAATTAAAATAAGTTTTTTTTCTATTATCTGTTTAAGGATAATTATTTTCTTCGCATTTCTTTTTGTCTTTATATATATTGAAAAATAGACTGATTTATCTTTAGATGTATCCAAGCAAATATCGTATATATCGATATCATTTCTATCTATAACGTCAGTACTTGATATATCAATGACTAACGTTAACGTTAATACATGCATTATCATTATTGTTATATGTACACAGAAAAGGTAACGGTAATAATAATAGTACGTGAAAATTCCTTCTTTTCTAAAAATAATAAAAAATATGGTTCAAACTTGATACGTAACAATAAAAAATAGTTTTGATGTTACAATGCAGCCTATCACTATCGCTATACGAAAAATTTGCAAGTTTATCATATCGATATTATCGTTATATACATATTAAGATAAAAATAAGTTATAATCATAGTACGTACGTATTTCTTTATACATGTAACAAGATTTTATCTAAATTGACAAGCTACGTATGTAATATCTGCACCGTGTCGGTATAAAATAAATCACCAAGTTTACAATATCGATATTGTTGAAAATAAAATTGTCTTTTATACGTAATAGCTACACCCTTTTTGTCATACAACTCACTTCAATATAGCGGAGTATTTTTTTATAATCATTAATAAACTTCAACTTGATACGTATAATGAAGCTATATAAGTTATAGTGATGATTTTTTTCCCTTACCCCGATGTCTTCACTATAACGAGGTTTGAGTGTAACAAAGAAATTTCCTAATTTCCATCATAGAAATTTTCAAATGCTGAGGTCAATATACGTATTGTACGTAGTTATAGGAAGGTCGACATATGTTGCATCGAAATCATAAGTTATTTATTGTCACTCGGATGGACCTTAAAAATTAATAATATGTAATAGTGACACTAGGCATTAATAAATAAGTTTATATGTCACTAAAGACATCAAGAAATGCCCAGAAAAGATATTTTTTCATCTCATCATTTCCTGCATCGCAAATCTTCCTAGTTGCTGCAAGTTGCCACACAGCTGCATGTAAAATGAACGGAATGAAATTTCTTGTGGTTCAAATGTTCTTTTAAGCCAATATGCAATATTTTTCGAATATAATAAATATACTGTACATTAATTAAGATTGCTAATTCTAGTTTAATTGATCTTTAGCATTTCCATATGCGTTTTATTTGATCTTTTGAAGTTTTAGTGCATGAAACATAATATTGACTAGTTGATATATCAATAAAATTATTATCTTCAAGAACATTTAAAGATTGTATTGTATTAACAACAAACTCAATAATTTTTATTTAAAAATCCTGTTTGTTTGAATTATATAATTTATGAATCATTTATTATTATTGAAGAATATTAATAGATTTCTTTTTTAATGTGACAATATATACCAGCCAAATATGTTTGTATAGAGAATAAGATACCACAATATACAAGTTTATTTCACAATTCATTTTACAAATTACTTAATTCAAAAAATTCCAAATATAGCTTTATAGTTTAAAAAAACTTTTTTTTTGTCACTTTAGATTTAGTTGTTATTTCAAATATTATTACTCTTATCTTTTACTAAAAATTATAATTTATCATATATGTGATATATGACTATATCTCCTATTTACTAAAAAAGTAAAGTTAGAATTATGAGCTCAAAAAGGTTTAAAGTTATATTTTTGGTTTTTGTTATTATTAAATTTGGAATTCTGTAATATATTACCATGATAATAAATTTCAAAATTCTTTTTCTAATAAATTTTATAATTAAAATTTAAATTTATTAAACAAAAATTTCCAAAAAATATATTTAATATGTTTTATTTTTCTTAAATATAATATTATAAAATTGTTTAATTAATTATATATCTCATAATTTAGTACAAATAAATTAAAAAATATTTTTTGTTGATATTTTTGAACTATTTATATTATAATATAAAAATATTTTTTTTATTTGTTTTATTTATATTAAAAATAATTTGATTAAATATTTAATATTAATATAAAAATTTTATTTTTTAAGAAAAAAAATTTTTTGCTTTCATATAATTATTATTATTATGATAACATGAAATTTATTAATTTATAAAAAAATTAAAAGTAATTAAAAAAGACTAACTTTTTAAAAATAAAAATAATTTATTATATATTTAATAATTATATTTTTATTTATTTACTTTATCTTTTATTTTATTTATTATTTTATTTCTCATATATTATTTTATTTTTATTTTATTTTATTTTTCATTTTATTTTTCATTTTTTATTTAGCTTTTTATTTTATTTTTATTTTTATTTTACTTTTTTCTTTTCAACTATATATTTCAAAGTTTGCATACAAGTAACTTTAATCTCTCTGTATTTAATATTGTTAATGATTTAATACTTGTATTAAATAAGCGTTTTTGATATTAAATAAGTATTTTTATATTATTCTGTTTTATTGATATTTTTTTAGTTGAAAATATAATATTCTTTTCTAATATAAGAACAAAGTAAAAGAATCTTTATTATTATTAATTGTATTGTATTTTAATAGTATTAGAACACTTTACACTAGTATAAAAACATTAAAGTAATAGATTTAATGTATTTCCCTTTTATCTTTTCAAAGAAGCAATTTTCACTTTTCTAAGTCACTTTTTGTCTTTTTTGCTTTGCTTTTATAAAATTGCTTTTCATTTTCTCAAATAATTTTTAATTTACTGTTCATTCTTTTTACAAATCCCTCTTTGTCTATTGAATTTTACCTTTTCTTTGGACTATAACAAATTGCATAAAATTTGGCATAGGACTTAGATACCCCTTTTTTATCATTATTTTATCTTATTATCTAATCCCCTCTCCCAATCCTTGTTCATGTTTGCAAGCTATTTCATCAATTATGAGCAAATTTGTCACACTATTATCGTTATTATTACATGTATCTTTTCGTTTTTTGCGTTTCAAATATTGATATCGATATTATTAACGCCAACACAAGAATCACCTTAGATAATCTATCGTTATCAAGTACATGTATATAACGATAAAAAAGAAATATCAAAGCCCATATGTCAGAAAAAAGTATTCAAAATGCACATGAATTTTAAAATCACCGTACCGGTATCGCAAGACGAAACGTGTCAAGATACTTGATCAGCATGACAGAAATTCTCTTTGATTAGCTATGATTTTCACCAAAGTGCTTGGTCAAGTATAAATATTGCACAGAATTCGTATATAACATTATCGAGAGCAAAGATATGTCCTATGGTAGCACATAAAAAAGACCTTTGTTTTTTACAAAACTTCACCAGTTTGTATTTCGATTGTAAAGCCAATGTGAAGAAATATTTTGCTGATCCGTGCTGATCCGTGCTGATCCGGGAACCTTTGCTAGATGTAGGTTTATAACAACGACAAATGGTCTATATGCCATTTTCAGCTCTTAGAAAAACATTTATGTTTAGTATTTTAGTTGCGTTTATTAATTCTTTGGTTTCCATTTATTTATATATTACCAATGGTCTATTTGGCTAACTTCTAATAATAGCTTGGACGAAATGTCCAATATTCCTCTATCTCTTTAGAATTCTCTTTATCCTTCATATCATTATCGTTATCATCAAGATCATGTTGTGTGAATGTGTTTGCTTCTTTTCAATTTGATTTAAAATGCATTAACATTTTTGAAAATTCCTTTTTGTAGAATAACTGCACCTTCTATATAACAAATTACATGATCACATATAAGTACGTACTACACCAACATCGTCGACAAATAAAAGCTTACAATGGTTGCATAATTCAGGGTGCAGCGGATATGATGCTCTGTATGCTGTTGGTAAACGCTAAAAGTCTACTTTTTCTTCTAGGATTACGAGCTTGTATATTTCTGGTTTTTTTTGAGTTTTGGAATAATTTGTTCACGATTATGATACATATTATGAAAATATTGTAATAAAAAGATATCGTGGTTGTTTTGCAGTACGTATGCATCTTTAAATGCAGAACTTGTGGCGGATTAAAATGAAATCAGATTAAACGAAACAGAGTGGGAAGTTTAAATAATCATAGGTCAATATATTACAGATTTTAATGCTATACTCTATGCTCTAATCTAACCCTAACACTTCTCTGAAATTTTATTATAATCTGATTTCATTTTAATCTGGTTTCGTTTTAATCTGTCACAAAACTTATACATGTTCATGTATATATGTTGTGCTTGAGATCGACGCTTGCGTCAGATCGCGTTTCACGTGATTATTTTTGGCCAACATTAATCTATTTACCAGCATTAACCTTAACCCTAACTCTAACTCTAGTAAAACTCATCCTAATTTGGGCCAAGCGCGATCTAACACAAGCGCCGATCTCAGGCACAGCATATCGATATACATGTATAATACATATATATGAGATCTTAAAGTAAATCTTGGTGAAAATTAAACGGACCATTTTGCTTAGTACCGGTTCGTATACTTGTGTTCTATAATGGGAATACATCCTAATACAGGCGTTTCTGATCGTTATTGTTTATTTGTGTTTAATTTTCCTTTGTAATCTAAATAATGAACAACTTCATGAGATACGTAATGTTGAATTGTTTCTACATGTATATGCTAAAATTTATTCTGAAACGTCAACGACAGAACACAAAGCAAATATGTTGTACATGTACATTGTACACTGCACCAGTGCAAATATTATTTAATGACCTATCCTTTTAGATGATAATTTTCTCAATCCAAAATACATGTACGTAAAAAAAAACGTCATCATGCCATTTATCGTTATCGACGAATTATTAGAAATTTACGATGGTTCTAACGGCGAAAATTTAGACGACGATCAAATAAATGTCTATGCACAAGAATGGCTTCACAAAAATAATTACGAGCCTACCGAAGTATTTTCATTAGTTTTCGAGAAACGACATTTGCCAAAATGGTCATCTTTACTAGCATTTCTTTATTGCTATGGAATCGGAACAGAAACTGATGAACATGAAATGTTCAAGTATTATAAATATGCGGCTGAAGCTGATGATATGGTGGCTCAAAATCAACTTGGATGGTGTTATGCACATGGACATGGAGTTGACGTTGATTGGGAAACAGCTTTCAATTGGTTTCAAAGTTCGGCCTCAAAGGGTTGTATCATATCCGAAGGGTGGCTTGGAGAGTGTTATGAAAATGGAACGGGTACCAAAAAAGATACAGAAAAAGCTTTTCTCACATTTCTTAAGGTAGCCGAGGCCGGAATTCCGTTAAGACAATGCAGAGTAGCTGACTGTTATTCAAGAGGAATTGGCACTGCTGTTGATTTGAAAAAAGCTTTTTACTGGTACGAAAAAGCAGCCGAACAAGGTTATTATTACGGAGAATTTTGTTTAGCGTATTGCTATAAAGATGGAAAAGGGGTTGAAAAAAACGAAGATAAAGCGTTTGAGTTGTTCTCGAAGGCTGCACAAAGCGGAAAAGGATACGCGCAATTTGAACTCGGACGACAATATTATAACGGGTTGGGTACCAAACGAGATTTAGTGAAAGCCAAAGAATGGTACCAAAAAGCTGCGGAAAACGGGCACCATAATGGTCAATGTCATTTAGCATACGCGTATCAGCATGGAATCGGCGGCAGCATTGACAATCAAGAAGCATTTAAATGGTATACGAAAGCTGCGTATTCCAGAAACACATTTGCGCAAAATCAACTCGGGTATTTTTATCAAGACGGGATAGCCACCGAGAGAAGCGTTGCTAAGGCTTATTATTGGTATACCAAAGCTATTAGTGGAAAAAATACTGCAGCGCTTTATAATGTTGCGCTTTTGTATCAAGGTGGTTTGGGTGTTCCTGTTGATATTCATCTAGCGATAAGGTTTTATCGATTGGCGATTAATGAAAAGGTTGATAAAGCATATAGTGAGTTATGTTCAATATTTACCTGTTATGCTTGACTGACCTTTTAGGAAGATGTAACTTAATTTATTCATCATTGACATCTATGATACTGTTGTTTATAACCCAAGTAGCAATTCAATAAAAATTGGTAATTTAATATCCAATTTCTGTTAGGAGCGAATAAATTTTCAATTACTGTTCATAAATTACTCGATTCAGGAAAGACGACAAAGAAACTATCCTGCGAATAAATTCATACATTAAACTTAAAGCATTGGATCTTTCAGAACTCATCTGCTTACAGGCTTCCGATGTAAATGCTTGGTATACGACGCTTTAGGATCTCTCTTTTACCATATGATTTGGGTTAAAGACAAAGAAATACTATAACGGCTTTTATTGAGTCAGCACTCAGAATGAATGATATATATTTAATATTTACTTGGGAAGTATTTCTCTCAATATGAAGTTTATAGGAGTTTCAATTTCTTACAAAGGTGCGGCAAAGACATATCAAAAGGCATTTGATAAAGCATGCAATATACGGTATGCGCGGAACTTGAATTTGCAGAACGATACATGGTAACGGTGCCCGAATAAAGTTATTTCAAGCTAAAGAATGATGCCAATCGAACTCTATCAATTTGACAAAGCATTACACAGTATCAGTATCGGTATGCACTCCGCAATATTTACGAGGATGGGGTTTCACAACGAAAAACATTTCCAAAGCTTAAAATTGTTGCTGACCGTCATCATGCAATTAATTATAGCTGCATTCGAGCATTTCTACGTTGGTATCTTTATGCTAGAATAAGCATATAATTATGCTGTGTCTAGTTAAAGCAGGACCTTATTGCAGAAAACGTATTTCAGTTTGGCTGATACGTGTATGCTAATAGATTTTCTTCTCCATATTTTTAATAATGGCCAAAAGTGAGTATACTGTAATTGCATTGATTTCGAATAACACTCGAGTTCAAACATTTGCACGCTTTTTCGATAATTTGTTTGTCCTTGCTCTATGTTCACGGCAAATTACATTCTGCTTCATTTTATCGCAAATTTTCAAGTAGCTCGAATACTCCTTGATTAAGAGTGAAGGGATTTGGATTCAAGATAGCAGTGATAACTTTTAGTTTTACAAGTCGTCTCTTCCTATTTAAATGTGTTATTCATTCGGTATGAACTATTTGTGCAAAACTTTAATTTCTTTTATTTATTATAATATAGCATGAAAATTATATTTATAAAAAACAAATATATGCAAAACAATTTTTGATTGATTCGGGTGAACACATCACTATCAGCTTAAATAACCCAAATGGTTCCGTGGAATAAATTAAAACAATAATAAAACCATTCAGAATGCTTTAGTGAATTGTTATCAAGGGGTGCACAAAAATTATTAAAAAGCTTTTGAATGGTATGATAGGGTGGCAAAGGCAGGATATATTCAAACACTTCATTTTCATATGTACGGTGAAGGAACAAAGAAAGTGCAAAGTAACAATAAATCAAACGATTTGATTTGTTGAGATTCATCCAGCTATAAATAAAATAACAGATTTTTAAATGTACAGTATTATTTAATTGTTAAAGAAAAATATCTTTTCTTCAATAGTAAAACTTTGAAATTGCCTCTTGTGCAGAATTAAAGCGTTTACGAACTCCTCAAAGCATATCACTATCGATATGTATTTCCAAGGTAGAGCTGTGCATAAACACCGCATGCATCGTGCTGAAAAGCAGTCACATTGATATGTCAATTGTGCGATAAATCTGTTAACAGGAGAAAACTAATGCTGTGCTTTATAATTTAACTTTTTTTATCAAGGTGATGTGGTGTTCCTGCTGATATTAAAAGTTGCGCGGAATCTTTACGATTTAAATGATTTAGCAGTCAGCAAAACGAAAAAGTATCTAGGTGAGAAACGGTGCAAATGAAATTCTTTGCAAAAAGTGGATTATCGAAATCCGGTAAATGGTAAAGCATTTTATTTATCAGAGGGCAAAAAACGCAGAACGGATTTCAGGTGTTCTTTTCACCATAATTTTGTCGATGGGACAGAACTAACTCTACTTTCTACCAAATGAATATTCTGCCAAATGAATATCTTAGATTGGAAATTTATACTCGGACATTGAATTAGCCTCACAAAAAATTTAGACATCTTTGATTCCTTTATAAGCAATAACATGATCAATGTAACTGGATAATGGCCATAGGAAGGCCATATACAATTAAGGATTTATACCATTTATTACTCTTATTATAAAAATCGTGTGCTTCAGGTATGTGTGTATATGTGTGTGTTACCATTGATGCATTGGTTTTTTCCAAAAACAAGTACGCCTATGGGCTTCCATCGTGGTACATGTTCATCATAGTAATTATTTATTCACTAAACAACAATAAGGAGATCATCATCATCCCCCAAAAAAATACCTGCCCCCCACCTCGTCTACCTTCGCCTCACACCCAACAACTTTTTAAATAAAAAAAATCAAGCCTTACTCGTATTATTTTGATAAACGAGGTATCTTGTTTTTTTAAAGCTGAATAATATTATCAAGGGAAATTCTTGATATACAGACGAGAAAATAATTTTTTGTTATTCTATAGCGAGGAGGGCATTTTATAATAAATAGTAAAAATAGTATTAATCATAAAAAATAATAATAGTATTAAGAGTAACAAATACCAAATAATATACTATTGTTTATTATGATGAATGACCAATATATGAATATGAACGGTGCTTCTTCTTCAGGCGCAAATAATATTGATGGTCCGATGAGAAATAACGAAGACGGACGTACGCAACCTTCACTACAAAGGCAACATTCGAAGGGTAAAATTGTGCAAACAATGTGGTTAACGGATTTTCAATACAAATTTGAAGCGGTTCGTATTTTAATTTATCGTGAAATTTCAACGGCTTGATCGCTCAAAATTCATAGATATTTTGAAATTTTCCCACATTTCCCTAGATTTCTCGTGCTTGTTCTGAAGTCGCTAATGGATTCCGACATCTTCAAGAAGCTATTGATACGCTTCAAGAAACGCCAACACCAAATGTCGCAAATCTTTTAGAAGAAGTGATGGGAATGCCGTTACGAGTTCGACCGGCTCCTTTAGTAACAAATCGTCAAATGACTCCAACACAAAGGCTTCAACCGACAAATGGAAATATGACAAATGGTGCAAACACACCGTTTAGTAATTTCGCAACTCCAACGAGACCAGAATCTCATTTTCAGAATGCCGAAAGAAGAACTACTTCGTCTGTTCACTCAACGCCAGCAATGCCTCAATCTATATCAGCAAACAAGCAGAATTGGACTTCGTCCAGTAAGCAATCGCCATACACACCAATGCGACCAGCTACTCCAACACCTAATCTTGGTGACTCCAGCATGAGAAATGGAGGTTCAGCTTCTCCGGATGCCACAGCTTCAATAGCGTCGGCATCTACTGAAGAACATGAAAATTGGACGCAAGAAGAACGAAAAGCATTGAATGAAGAGTTCATTCGCTATTTCCAACGCCGTAAAGCTACCGAACCAATAACTCACCCGGAATTGGCTGACGAATTACTAAGTTTGTGTGTTACTCCTCCTCCGTTAGCTCATTTGGACAGACAAGTTGGAAGATATTTACGTCGACATACAATTCCGTGCGATTCGATCGTTTTACACGCAATTCAACAATGGATCGACAAGGAAAAAGTCGCGCGAGGTGAAGTTGCTGTTGCTTTCCACGAATGAGATATCCTGGAGAAAATTCGTCTAAAGTGAATAAATTTCTTTTATTACTGTAAAGTTCAATAAATTTTGGCTTTTTTTATTGTCGTAATATAGTTCACATGATAACTTGTTTTTACATTACAAATTGTTGTTTGAATCTTAAATGTCTAGTCGTATTAGATTAATTTAGTTTGTTTTTTCGTTTCCTGCTTATAACGATAATTTCTACAAAAACTTAAAATCAAGATGCTCACCATATCAAAATACTGCTTCCTCGAAATTCTATATAAGACTTGACATGGTTTCATGTTTACTGCATAATGCAATCTGATTCATAGGCCAAAACTAGAGATTCACCACTTATCGTTATTTTAATAAATGTATGACATTACGAGGGTAGCAAGTCTATCACTAATGCTGTACTTTCTACCCACGGTCTTCCATATTTTTTTACGAAATTCAGCACGCTAGATTTTTCATCCACTATTAAAAAAGTATTTAATAATCATCATCATCTTTTAACGTCGAGGATAAATGCGTGAAAAACGAAGCAGTAGCGGAAGTGAAGAGAAAAAGCGAATAAAAGAGATCGACGACAAGAGCGAAACACTTCAAAATGATGATTTAGCTTCTGAAGATTGGGAACCTAATTGGATGGATAACTTGCAAAAGTTACCAGACGATTTTAGAGCTGTGGGTGTTTCTTTATATTTTTGGTACAATTTGGGAAATAAATAGTTTACATGGTGAAGTTATTTTAGGTGTCAGATGCAGCAGCTGAATTGGCAGAAGGATTCCGAAAATTGCAAAATGCAATAATCGATATTCAACAAGTTCAATCAACCTCAGAAGTTGTATCGCAATTTTTGGATTTGATGCCACAATCTTTAGACTTTTTACAAGAAAATGATCAAGAAATTTCAGAAAATGACCGCCGACACAAACACCGTCATCATCACCATCATCGTCATCACCACCATCACCGTCACCGCCACCACCCAGATCCTGAATCAGAACAATCTGACACCAAACCAATCACAACTAAAAAACCTTCAAATTCCAAGTCCAAGTCCACAGAAATAAAAGAAATAGAAAAGGATATACTACCGTACGAAGAACGAACTGCCATCAACGACAAGTTAATCGCATACTACAACCGTCGTGAAAGAATCACCGATATGAATCGCACAGAATTGATTCAGGAACTTACCGATTGCGCAGTTAATAAAGATGTTGGTGTAAATTTGGCGGCTAACTTGCAGAAATATCTTATCAGAAAGTATATTCCTAAACATCCCTTTCTTATCCGTGCTATTCAAAAGTGGGTGAAGAAAGAAATAAAAATTCGCGGTGAAATTCCGATGGATTAGATGTTTTAGTTAAAATAGATTCGATTTATATTTAAAACTTTGCTCATGTAGCATGCTGAATATAAAGCAATACTTTCTTTTAGTATAGAAAACACACCGTGTTCCAATATCTTATATTTTCTTTTTTTAATAAATATCTTGGCATTCCAGTCCTATTTTTATATCAGATATCGACCGTGCAATAAGATTGTTCAATTCCTGATTTCAAAGATACTTGATGCTTGGTAATTAACTACCTCTATATGTTCACCATGCTTTGAAATTCTTCTTTTCTTGTCATTTTATTCGATATTACGTATATCCATAATTCTGGTTTGTTCTGTATTTCATATTTAATATGAGAAAATAATAATTTGGTGCACAAATTACATCTACTGTCTATGACATTACCGTTACCTTTGAGAAAAATTATTATCCTACAAATACGTATTTATCGATATAGTCAAAAGGGCCAACTATTTTTAGGATTCTGAAATTCGTAGTGCTTTGACGTTAAAGATCCGGTCTAATCAGTAAAACAATAAAAACGCATACCGATACGTATCGGTGTGTATCGGTATCAGTTATCTATCTAAGCGGTTCAAAAATACAGTGCAGATCGAACAATGATGTTGGATGTTCCACAAAATAAAAATAACCGCCAATGACTTGGCATTAAATACATGTACATGTATGTATCATATTTCCTTAGATTCAATGTATCAGTATATGCTATGCTTGAATAGAATTTCTTCAATGTTACAATTTTATTACAAAATTTCGAAAATGGAAATTTTGTTTCAAATTCACCTTTCGTGGATCCCCCGAATACCTATCGAATTCTAAAAGTGAATAATATTATATTATATGAACGGATTCTTTTATTTGGATCTTCTATCCTAAAGAAAAAAACCGCAAACTAAAAAATAAATAGGGTATAAATAAAAATATAAGAATTTGTACAAAAATGTGTGTATTTTTCAATCGTAGTTAATGATAAAGTACAACGGAAAATAAGAAGAAAGGTCTTTTGCAAAAGGTTTAACTGGCGATGTACAAAAGGAAAAGAAATAAAGAATCAAACGACGTATTTCAAAAATTCACGCACGCTCTGCTTTAACCCAAGATCAGTCACACGATCCCTTCTTTTTATGAAATCGTAGACAATTAAGCAAATAGAACCGGTAACGTACAACCACGCGTCAAACCACAACGTTTCCAAAGGTGCGCGAATTGATTCCAAAAATTTTTTCATGTATTCATCATTCATCTTTATGCATACGTTCAGATGGCGTAGAGTGGTTGGCATTAACGGACCAAAGGCAGGCCATTCCTCCATGATCTGAACGCCAGTGTATGGAGAGGTGGGGAATAAGCTGAGATTACGTAGTTGACATTTAGGATTATTGAGAATATTTTTTAGGTGACGTAATTCATTCCAGCCGATTGGTATACCCAGAGTTTTTAAAGCAGGACATAATTGCTCGACTACTTCGACAATTTCTGTGGAATAGGGTTTACCCTTGAGTATTGAGAGACCATCAGTTGATGGTTTGAAGAACACTTCGTCGAGATTTTGATAATTGTTTCTAATTAAAGCAACCATGGTTTCATCCCACCCATAAGTTGACTCAACAAAGTGAAGTTTTTGAAGGTACGGAAATCTCGCTGACGCGAGGGGTTTCAATTGACCATCATTCGCAAAAGTGCAATATTTTATAATTATTTCTCGTAGATTTCGACAAGCGGCCAATCCTTCTAACGAAGGACCCTGAACTGTAGAAGTACCACTGAAATGTACATAAATAATCTCCACCGAAGAAAGAGAATTTTTTTGGCTAGCTATTGCGGAAATGGTATTCGATGGCGTGGTTCCATATCCGAATAGTTTGAATGTTTTCAATCGCCTTTGATTTGAGATTAATAAGCCTAAATCGTTTTCGTCCGATTGTTTCGGTGCAGGGAATAATGAATACCCAAGGATTTCAAGATTTTCAATGTTTACTGCTGACTTTGCTAAATGTTTAAAGATTGGCCAGTCGTAGATGTAATGTATTGAGAGGCCATTTAGATTCACGAGAGAAGTGGATTCGTTTTGAAAGTATAATTCCGAAGGATAATTTTGCCAAAAGTCTATGTCACCCCAATCAAGTGAAAGGTCGAGGATATTGGCATTATTGCTCAAAAAAAGACGACATAGCGAATGACAAATGTTGAGAATTCGCGGATGTGAATTTTCGAAAGTAAAATTCTGTCGTCGTTTTTTTTGTAATTGTTGTTGTTTACGACATTGTCGACGGGATCGACGAACTTCATCGTATTCAACCCACTTCTCGACAGCAGTATAAAGAGTTCCCATCCTTAAACTCTTCAAGTAATTTGCATAGTTATATCGTGCACTTCCTACCTCATTATTAAATAATACAGTTCTTTCACCAGAATCCAAGCATCGTATGTAAGATGATACTATCAATTTATGGTTTAAATGTTGAAACGGATCCGCCCAATATAAAGGTAATGCACTTTGACACCAAAAACGACATACTAAAACGCAAGAAAGGAGAGACTTATAGTCGGTTTCTAAGTGTTTGAAAATTTCGTAGAGAACATTCTCGTTTAATTTTGGTACATGTATCGGTATTACCAAATGGTTTCGGGTTCTTGATCGTGATTTCGTGAATTTGCTGATGCATCGAGATACAAACTCTAACGCTGATAATACAGCCATTTTGTGTGGGTGGGTGGATAGGTGGGTGTGTGTGTGTGTGTGTGTGCGTGTGTGTGCGTGTGTGTGTGTGTGTGTGTGTGTGTGTGTGTATGGGGGTATATACCGATAAGTATTTGTACGTCTTTAATTTTTGAAACTAACAGGAATATTTGCGGAAAGACGTTTATTAAGAAAATGAATGATATTACATGTGTATGTTTTAGGACGTTACACTTTCTCTTCGAAAATTTTCAATCGATGATGGTCTTTTGGAGATGACAAGTATTACTTGAGGAAACAAGAACCCACTTATTAGAACCCGAAACAAGAGAAAGAGAGGAATAAAGAAAAACAAAACAAAAAAGCTCAATTTTGTTAGAATGATGTGCAAACTTGTTTCTCCTTTGACTCTCATCCTTCCTGTGCGCTTCACGCCAGAATTTTGTTACACGCATATAATAGTTTATTGTCTTTTATCTAATTTTGTCTTATCGTTATCGTTATGCACCAATCATATCGTTATGCACCAATCATATTAAAAATGCGAAATATCACGTTCATCGTCAGATGATCTAACCTTAATTGAAAATATCCGCCGCGATTTTATTCAAATGTGCTCTCATTTATCGTTACGAAGTTACGCAAAATCGACTAAAGAAGGTAAGTCTATGTGAGAAGGGGGGTTGCTTTTTCCTGAGCTTGGCGTTTCACTCAAAATGTCCTACGTTATCAGAGTTGATAATTTAATCTTTTCTCTTTTCAACCATTTCGTTAGTCTTATGGGTGAAAAAACGTCACCAAAATTTGCATGGAATTGCATTGTACTTATCCGAACGCCACTTCGATAAGCCTCAGTAATATAATAGCGATAGTTGGAAAAAATAGATTCGTCACACTTAGAAATTATAGTTTAGCGTTAGTTTCACGGAATCTTCACAGCTCGATTCTTCCTTCACGTGACTTGCCTGACCCCTGACGATCTCGAAACCAATAAAGTTGCGCGAAAAATGCGAAACTGGGAGCACCAATCAAAGGAAATTTTACATATAACTTTGACTCTAACTCTACGTTAAACCTAACTTTTAACTAGTGCATACTTTTTCGGATAATTGTTATGGCCGGGGAAATCGGGTCAGAAAAGGAAGAATCGACTGTGAGCTATGAAAGTTGCGTTAGGCACTGATTGTGTGTGAGAAATCGCAATAGAACTTCTGTTTTACTATTTTAACATTTATGTAGTGTGAAATTGTTCCCAATGAATCGTATCGATACGCTGATTTTATTGTCCAATGCTATAAAAAAGTACTGTACAGTAATATCGACACAGTTAAGGACTTCTATTTGTGTGTAAATAATAAAAGCTCTTTTAAGCAAAATCGATTTAAAGCATTCCAATAAATCATAGAATTTCATTATTTAACGGGTTTCCCATTAGCAAGTAAACGACAGCAATTTCTCAAGTAATAACAATTAATATAAAGTATGCAATTGATCAATAAAGTAACAAAAATGATATTATCGCATTTTTTTGTTCTGAGAGATTTTTTATACTCTAAATACACATAAAGAAATAAGCTTAGAAAGGATAACTTTATATCAATAAAAATATGCAAACACAAAGTTGATAAACAACAACTCGCTGTGCTTTAATGTTTCATCTTGAATTTATAGTTTTTCTTACAAGTTACTCGACATCTCTTTGATTTTCTGAAATCTCATCTGGAGTATACAAACAGCATCTTGTAGAGCCTGAATATTCGACGCGATGCAATTTAATTTTTAGTTAATGTGAAAAGTTTTATATGTAGAAATAAAAATACCTGTGTCATTTGGAACTGAAATTTGTTCTTTAGCAAAGATTCGACTGGTGTAAACTGGATTGGTTGTTTTTATTCATATGCTTATCAAGTTTTAATTTCTTCATCTGTTTTAGGAGATTCTAAAGAGTCGTACTGACAACGCAAAGTATTTGGTTTCGCTCAACGAATGGTCGTTCACCTGTGAAAACCTCGTACGTAATCATCCCAAGTCTATAAATATCCGCACCTTTGGTGTAGGGCTTTCCATTTAGTACCTCCGGACTCATATAAGGAAGTACTCCGCGAATTTTTTGATCAGATTTTTCTATATCGCTGGTTCGGTAAGTCCAAAATCAGCAATTTGAGCAATATTATATATTTCCAGGTGTCATAATGCACAAATTCCTTCCCGCGAATTCCATTCAATCCATGAGTAATATGAATTAATAAGTTGATTTCTGCATAAGTCATCACTACGTATTGAGTATTCATTTGTAGTTGAGTTTTTAGTTATTCCATAATAGTGAAAAAAAGAAATGTGTTTACACTTTAAAAGGTGTTCGTTTACCTCGTTTATAAACTTGGATGTAAATTGCTTTGAATTGCGTAATAATTTCAACAAAACTTCTTTGTCTTCCATCGTTTAAATTTATTTTCTTCATGTTATCGTTATGTTTGTAAAATCGATTTATGCATTTACGCATAAAAAATGACAACATGCACTAAATGAGATATTCGTAGATAAGAAGAGGCATTTATTGTTATTATTTTTGACTTCCATCTGTGTGTTTGTATGTGTTAAAAGAAGAGTCACGTCTTCATTGTATGGGTACTTCTTATCGGAAGGTTGGAAAATTTAAGATCCCGAGATAAACGCTATACGGCGTGATTACTATGAGAAAGTATAAAATCATCCCCGACTTATCCCTGTTGCAAAAAGAAGTCAAGCGATTCTGGAGGTCATGCCCCTTTACATCCGACAGATATTATTTCACAAGGTTGGAGACAAATCCTTGTTTTCCTATTTGTGAAAAAATTATCGCTATAGGCAAGAGATGAATTTCGGTTGGATGCAAAATAAATTTTTAGCTATTGCAAAAAGATTCTCCTTTTCTAACAACAATTGCACGCTTTTCCAATGATTCGTTTGTTCCTGCTCCATATTCATAGAAAAAACTAAAATTATATCTTGCTTCGTTTATCACCAAATTTCCAAGTACGTATGTAACTGAAATGCTTCTAGATAAACAGATAAATAGATTCAGGAATAATTTTATAAAGAGATTTCTTCTATCTAAAGGATTCATGAGCTATTTATACTAATTCAATTAAGTTAACTAAGTAAACTAACGCTAATAACGATAAAATTAGGTGTTTCTGCTGGTTGTGATTTATCAACAGGAATGAATTCAAGATACATACGTATATGTACATGTACATGTACGAAAGTCACCGGACACATTGTTTTTGTGAGACCATTGTGTGGAATTAATTAAAAAACTTGTATCGGTATGTACGTATGTTGTACCAAAGTTTCAAGTTTTTTTAAAAAGATACGTATGGCGAAATGTACATGTATTAAAATATTATAGTTCAAAATACTTTTTTTTGTGCAAAAGTATTTTCATTATAACTTTATTAAATATAACATCAAAGCATATTTTTTAATAGTTCCTTCATTATTATTTTATGAAGTATGTAACCTATTATTAAAAGGTATTTAGGTATAATTTACTAGAGTGATTAGAATATTTGAACCTATAAACTAGAACACTAAATATGAATTTTTCGACTTGCTAATTATGCAAGTCAATGCATTGTATTTTAGTTTTAACTTTTTAGATAGTAATTAAAAACCTTATAATTTTAGTATAGCATACTTCAAAACATTTTAAACTATAAGTTTAGAGTATAAAAGCATGATTTCATTGATTTTTGCACTATAGCAGCAAAAATACTCTTTTCTTTTTGAAAGATAATATGCCGATATATCTTTTTAATACACTTAAGAGGCTGTTTTGGATTTCAATGCAACAACTTGGTATCCAACTTTTCTTTTATACGTAATTCAATGATACTTTATAATTGTTTCAAAACCTCTTTTATGCAAGATATTTAGCATTGATAAATTTTTCCAAAGGATCCATTTGAAATGCTTTCTGATTTTCGTGCATTCTTTTATTAGACTGTCAATAGCTTTATTTTTGCTAGGGCACGAAATTGATCAAAGAAAAATGGTAATGAATTAAAAAGAATATCAAATAGTAAGTTTATCTTCATTTGAAACATATAGACTGACGTTTGTTGATTTGACACTGATATCTATATCATATTCAATAGTCACATATTCTAAAGTTGCATGTAAACAATTATTTTGAGATGGTTTAAAAATATCAAATACGTAGTAAGTTTACCTTCGTTTGGAACATGCAAACTGACACTTATACATCCTAAATATTAGTACTTGAGTTGAAATTGAAATTAATTTTGTAGTAAATATTCGACTGGTGTAAATTGCATTTGAGTGAATTTGTTGTTTTTTTGTTCGTATTTGTAGGAATGTACTTTGTAATTTCATTTCCTCATCAAGTTCTTTCCATTTCTGCTTTTCCAATTTAAGACCCTTTAATTTCTTCATCTGTTCCAGAGAGTTATGGTACTGAAAATGCAAAGTACTCGGTTTCTACCACTGATCAATATAGTTGTCAGTAAAGTTGAAGAAAGAATAGAGAAATTGTCCAAGTTCTAAAGCAGTTGATCTGTTTTCCGGGATAGGATCCCAACATTTTTTAATAATCAACTGTACCATCCGGGAACAGTATTTGGTATATTAGGTCGTACTCCATCATGAATGTCGCATACAAGACTTATGTCATGATTCCGCTCACCGAAAGGTCGTTCACTATCCCAAACTATAAATATCCGCAGCTTCTGTGTATGGTTTTCCATTCTAGATCTCTGGACTCATATGGTACAGGAACTCTTAAATCGACAATATTTTTCAATCTTAAAATTCTACTACTCAAAATAGAGGCAAAATTTTCAAAATCTGACTGTAACTTTGTTCTTTATAATAAGTTCTACAAAGTTACCGGTCAGATTTTGAAAATTTTGCCTCTATGTTGAGTAGTAGCAATTTAAAATTGAAACATATTGTTCACTTATGAGTTCCTGCACCATATAAGGAAGTGCTCCGTAAATTTCTTGATTAGATTTTTTATATCTGCTGGAGCAGTAAGTGGCATGCCATTTATCACGTGAAAATTATTTTATTAGTAGCCCCCAATGCATGTATGGCGTGATAATTTGGTTATTCCTTAAACTGTCCAGCAGGCAAATTTGCCCGCTAAAATTTTTTTAGCTTATCTTTGTACATTTACGCCTAATTTTTATAAGCTTAACTCACCTTTTTCTAAACTAAAATAAAAATATAGCATATTTTTAATCAATATAATATAAAATTTGTAATTTTTATTTACAATTGCTCAAAATATTTGATTGATTTTTTAATCAATTCTGTAATTTTTTTATAAAATATTTTTAAAATTTAAGATTAATATTAATAATAAAAATTTTTAAAATTTCTTATTTTTAACTTATAGACAACTATAATTTTTTTATAATTATTAAAATGTGAAAATAACTATTATATAATATATAATTAAAGCTAAGATTAAACAAACTTTTTTTAACATATTTTAATTTTTGGTAAAAATATATTAGATATAATTTATGGAATTTTAACAGGCAAATTTTCCCGTTAAACCTGACGTTTAAGGGATAATAATTTTTTTCTAATCATATAACGATAAGATGTGATAACTAACCATACTCATTTGTCCATAGTAAAAATCATGTGATAAATGGCACCTCCCTAAGTTTAAAATCGGCAATAATAGTTTAATTTATCAATCATATATTTCCAATGTGAAAGTCACGATACACAAACCCTTGGTTAATTTTACACGAAATTATTTTTAAAGAAACATGTACTAGAGGTTTTGAGGTTTAAATTAACACTTGTTCATTTTGTTTGATAAATATTGACGGAAATAAAATTTTTTATCGAGTATTTCATTTTTTGTGAAATCCGCCGTGCTTTACTAAATGTTTATCGTGAATGAAGCAACAAAATAATGCATGGGAAAGTATCCTAATCAATATTTATTGAATATATGATGATTATTATTCATTTTAAATTCGCGTTAATTATTTGATGATTCTAAATCAAAGTAGCAGCAAAGTTAAAACGCTAATTACTAACAGCTTTATTTAGTTCATTACATTAAAAAGTATGTATGTTTAAATAGTCAAACTAAACGTGCTAAGTTTAAGATAATTTTATTATGCTAAGTTAAACAGATACATTTGCAAATAAATTTAATAGAAAATTTCTCGATGGTCTATATATTAGCATGTTGAATTCAGTTCCGAATAGCTTAAGTTCTAGTTTAATCATGGAAAATTTTACTTGTACAAAACTTTTATCGTAAGCTGCATTACCTTGGTTTTAGCGAATTTCATCATGTAATATTTTGATAGCTGACATTATTTATTATAACACGAGATGAAAATAAATCAACTAATTTCAACAGCCAAATTTAATCCCATGAAAAAATATTGTATTTCTCTTTAGCAGAAAATACATTTAATTGTATGGGCAGTCTATGCGTGTACATTTGCCATTTACAAATCCACGAATTGAAAAAAATATATTCGCAGAAGAAACATCAGCGTGGTTTTTTTTTTTAAGTGACTTTTTTTGGTCCAATTTAAAATTTGGGCTTTGAAATGGGACAATCCACATGATTTCAGTTTTTTATAAGTTCAGTCAAACATCGATATAACGATATGGTCGGGATAATTATGCAAACGTTATATATGTATAAAAATTTATTATAAAAATCATTATATCGAAGAAAATTTATTAGAAGTGTTCTTGTGGTTTTCATTTTAAAGCGGGGTATCGGTAAATTTTCTTATTCACATGTCCCCCAGCAAAAAGCACTTGAGCTAAGTCCGCTGTAAATATCATGATAAAGTTTTTCTCCTTTATCTTCACCCGCGGCACCAGCAGCCACATGTAACGGCACCAAATGGTCGGTGGTCGGATGTGCTTTTTTCAAGAGCCGGTGGTTCTTCAAGTCGATCAATTTATTTTCGAGTTCCTTCCCACGAGAATTTTTTATAATGTCGGTGACGTCTTTATCGAAAGTTGTAGCGTATTGTTTCGGTGTAAAATTAGATGAATGAAAATCGGAAAAAGAATCGCGGAGGTTATGAACCAATGAGCCAGAGCCAATTAGAAGAATGCCTTCATCCCTAATTACATGTAAGATATTATTTATTTTTATTAAAAAATTACATAATTTGAATATAAAAAAGAGATGAATAATTTACAGACATGTACCTTAGAGATTCAAGAGCCTTACCAACTTTTGTATGAAATTCAAAAGAAGCATCACGTTTCAATGATACTTGAACTATGGGTACATCGCCTGGTTCTGGAAAAATGAGTTTAAGAGGAATCCAAACACCATGATCAAATCCTCGTGTTTCATCTTCGATTGCTTCCATTTTAGCCTAAGGAAGCATATATTATTGAGTTTCATGATAAGAGCATTTAAAAAAATGAAAGTTTTACCTTCTTTAACAAATCAACAATTTTCGAAGCCAACTCCGGGGATCCTTTACTGTGATATTCTTGCTGATATAGAGTCTCGTGAAATCCATGGAAATCATAAATTAATGACGTCTCACCGCTAAAACTGCCAACTATAAAGCAACAACAACAAATTGTTGGTTTCTATAACATTAAATTCGATAGCTTTAAATATGATTCTATTTTTGACCTCGAATTACATCCGTAGATTCCCAATGACCTGAGACGATAACCACTGCGGTAGGTTTGAATTGCTTACGAATTTTTGCACCTAGTTGCTTCAAGAATTTGTGTGTCTTGTCGTGGGTGTCGATTATCAAGGTTGGAGCTATAGTTGTAAAACTTATATGTTAACACACAGTGATAAGAATGAAGTTTGATGATAGTAGACGTCATATTTAACCTCCATGACTTATAAAATACACAGGCAATCGTTTTGATGCGATCGAAGTTGACATTATGGTAAGGGAAAATAATATTATTATTCCAATTTATCGAGGTTCGTTCATAATTTATAGTAAACGTCAACCGTAACGTAGTCAATAACGATAAAAGCAGATTACAAATAGTTTGTCAGCAAGACGTTGATTAATAATCTTGTGTACTAAGCACAGGGATGATTTTCTGAATATCATAATTCTGGTCATAATCACGTGTATTAGCTGATAAATCAAAAAAAGAAATATATATATATATACAGTGGTCCGAATAATCGATCTAATCCGGATTTGACTGACTGATTATAATAATCGATTTGGAAAATTTTGAGTGATTTAATCGATGAGTAATTAAATCGGATCATCCGGAGAGTTTAATTTCAATAAAATAATAAGTTATATTTTGAACTTTTTTATATTTTAGGTATATGGTGCAGCAACTCTTAGAAGTAAATCCAAAATCTAACCGGTAATATTATCAATAATTTCTTTTCTATAATATCAATATTACTGGTTAGATTTTCTTAGTTAAGAAGTTGAAAGCGATTTAAGAGTTGCTGCACCATAGTTGACATAAATAAAATTTAGTTCATTTATTTGATTAAATAAAATAATTTATTGACTTGGATCGAATACTTTATACGTACTATATACACGCACTCGGAACGTCCAAATGATCCGATTTCTCATTGAATGAATCGACGGGTCATCCGAATGATCCGATTTGTGATTAAATGACGGATCATCCTTAGTTAATCGGATCCAATCGATTGACTTGGCTATGAATGACTGAATACGTATATATAGCTAGCAAAAAATGATCGATTCAGACCATCAGTACAGTGTTGGGATGTAGAAAATGCAACAACTTTTAATTGTAGTAAAAAACCCCGTGATCTCAAAAGTGACCTATTAAATGACCTTATTTAAATATTAAATTTAGTGGATAGAATAAGGTCAAATAAAGAGGTAAAAGCAAAATTCAGTAGTTGCTGTCAATCAAGAGAAACATTAGATCTTTATAGAATTTTTAAACTGGGTACCAAAATTGTATTTTTAGCAGCACTAAATGCTTACCATGCAATGAGTCAGTTACATATTGAAGAGTTAAATTTCTTAATTCCAGATGTTAGTCGTAGAATAAATAAATGTTATTTGTATTCTAAGGATCAGGGTTGTCAATTAGACTATGGACTTGTAAAATCTTGAGAAATTACTTAAGTCCAATAAAAAATACAGATTTTGGACTTATAAAAGTAACAACCCTGCTAAGGACACAAAAAATTTCAATTTACACTCGGAACTGGATACAAATTCTGTGGCTTTCAAGATAAAGCTAAGAGAAGATAATGATAATAATAAAGGAAAAGTTTTTCTAGAGCAAAAAGCAACCTGTCTTCTTAGCTAAGAAAAATAAAGGTTAAAAGAAAAGGAATATTATTCTAAATAAATAAGCTTAAGATTATACCGCGTGGTCGGGACCGAATTTTTATTTGTTTTATGCATAAATATATCGATACTTTGTAAATTTCGGTGTGAATCTTCAAGAAACAGCTTAAGAGATTCAAAGTCGTCCTGGCTAATTGCTGGTACACTTAAGTTCTTGATAAAAGGGCAAGATTTACCTACAACTTTTATCATGTCGGTTGTTTTTTGGCCATTCATTATTGAAAGATCATCTGAGGAAGGTTTATAATAAATTTCCTCAAGATTTGAAGGTTTATTTCTAATGAGCGATAACATTAGTTTATTCCATCCTTCCATAGATTCTTCAACGTAAATTGTTCGGAGGTTGAGAAATCGTGAGGAAGCTAGGGGTTCCAACAGACCATCATTTGCGGATGTGCAATATTTTATTGATATTTTTCTCAACTGGTGGCATGAAGCTAATCCTTTTAATAAACAACTTGGCGCATAACTGAAATCGATATAGACCAATTCTATGGAAAAAAGAAAATCGGCCTGTTCTGCCAAAGCGACAAATGGAATGTGCAAATATCCAATCAATTTCAATTCTCTGAGCTCGTTTTGATTAGAAATAAGCGACCGCAAATTATCTGATGTGAGGTTGTCAATTGCAGTGTGAATTTCAAGCGCTTTGATATTTAAAGATGTCGTCGCCAAAGTATGAAATAATTGCGTGTCGTAAATGTAATTGAGTGAGAGCTTTTTAATATTTTGATATATACATTTTGATCCTTTGTCGAAGTATACATCAAAGAACTGTTTCCAAGATGTGAGTTGACACCAATCAAGCGAAATCTTCATATTATTAGCTTGGTCTTTTAGGATATTTCGTAATATAGAGAAACACAGTTCGTCTAGTTTTTGATTTGAATCTTTTGCAGAAACTTCAGAATCACCTTCTTGCGTGTCTTTATATTTTAAGTATTCTTTAATAGAATCGCGCAGCTTTTGCATACTTAAATTTTCGCAAAAACAAGTATAATTGTAACGTGCACATTTATACTCGTCTAAACAGCGAATGTAACTCGAAACCAGTAATCTAGGGTCCATATGTACAAATGGATCTCTCCAATAAAAGGTCAATGCACATTCAGCCCACGCGCGGCACGTGAGAATACAAGCTAGCAAAGCATTGTAGTCAATACGCAAGTACTTTAAAGTTTCATAGATAATCTCGATGGGAAAGGGAATACGGTTGTTAATGGAAGAGGAAGTGGATATGGTGTTAGACATCTTAGGAAACTATGAAAGAGTGTAATTAACTTTCGGAATGATGGTCGGGTATGGTGACCCTATGAATTAACGAACGTTAGAGTTCGAAGGATTAAGAATACAATGAGGGAGAAAGTCGTGCTTTTATTACAACTGCTCTACATAACATGTTTCCGTTTTTCAGGCATGTTTCCGTTTTTCAGGCATGTTTCTGCACTTGTAGTGCTCATTTTTCTTTCCCTTCCCGACACAGAAAACATTTATTCTAATGCACCACTAACTTGCATTGTATTTTAAGTTTGAGCGATTATCGTAGTCGCATTCGGCAGTGCATATGTGAAACTCATGCATTCACTGCATCCATTCTCGTTCAGGTTATGGATGAATGCGAAAAGACATTGTGTATACTGTACATGTTTATTGTCGTTATATTCTTTCTATATTAATCTTTGTTCTGCCCCCCCCCCCCTTTATCCATTTCGTTATCGTTATAGCCTAAATGAATTTCTGTTTTTCGTCATTATTCTCTATTGCATATGAAATGAATTTGGTTATAGAAATGAGACATTGAACTAAAATTTCGTATCAGTCAAAAATTCGGAGTATCGTTTCCTGCTATTGACATTGTTTTGTCGAAAAACTTTTCTATTGAAGTTTCTAGGAATAATTTGAACACCTGCATATCCTTCGAGACATTGATTGAATACAAACAAATACATATATAAAAATTATTTGTATTGTGTAATTATGATATTGCATTGACGCAAATACAATCTGGAATTTTTTGAACAGAAAAAACTTTACAATTCATTATTGAAAAAATCGCCGACTCGTTTTAGCTTTGTAACACAATATTGATATCAGTCCACTTTCTGTGCAACACAACGTGATTTAAAAACAATAGATATTATAGGCTGTTAAAAAACTGTTTTTTAACATTTTGTGTTTTAAACATGATTTAAAAGAATGATTTATAATATGACTTTGATTGTTACGCATACATGTATCGGTATTTTATTTCGTTATCGCTAAACATGCCATATTGATATGCGTAGATGTAACTTACCAGATAATCTTATGCCATTATGTCATTATGAGCTATTTTTGCTGGAATTAACGTTAAATAAGTCGTTTTGGATACGATCACCTACCTTTTCTGGAATATAAATAACGATAAGTTTAAAAATTCAATTTATTCTTAACAAAATGGTATTCAAATATGGATATGTTATTGGTAGTTATTTAAAACGACATTTTTGATATTACAATATAAAGATTTGAAATTTACTAATTTTCTAATAGGTGAGCATATTAGCTCAATAGCTATAACTTCTGGAATGATAATGCAGCCGTCACACGTGCCAGACGTAATAAACCTTTCAGTTACTAATGCTTCAAGGTTTATATTAATCGGGACAAAGTCAGGTAAAATCATCTTGACGTTAAATCTTGATATCTTAACATTCAAAATGACTAAAAAGCTTATTTGTGAATCTCACAACAAAAAGAAATTCTCGAATGGTTGCGAGATCACAGCACAGTAATTATCCAAACATCGTTGTTTGACAATCCAGATGAAGCACCACATATAAAAATCCCTGACGCAGTAATCGACCTACTTCCATGCTACGGCTCTGAAGCGCATCAAAAATCCTTTTTAGAAACGATAAATCCGCTTGCACATCCAGATCCAACCACAGAATCTGTTCGTTTGGAATTTCGCGCCATCAACCCGAAATTAGATGATGAGATTGACGAACAATATTTTCGATTGGTTGTGGAAAGGGGCAAAACGATCGGTGAGATTTATGACGAGACCGCAAATGCTTGGGATAAAGTCGTGTATCCGAGTCTGTTGGATAATCTTGTGAAAATTGCTGTTGCTCCTGTGCAGACCTTCAACAAGTAAAATTTGGTGATTGTGGATATACGAACATTTTTAGAGTTAATGTTTTCCTTAATCTATATAATTTTTTAATATTTTTCTAATTGCAACCTAATTAGTAAACTCTTTTTATGGTTTAATGATAAATATATGAAGTGAAGATAATAAAGAGAACATCCAATCCATTTTATCAAAAATACATGATGTTAAATTCTATTGAATTACGAAATAATTTACGCCAAAAGCTAACGTCTAAAGAAATAGATTGTGGCAATTCTCAAAAAGATGGTTCATTTGCGAGTCCTAAAAGCTTCGTGAATCATTTAGGAATAACAGATATAGATATCGTTAATTTGACAAAACATCGAGTACTTTTGTCCAAATTTATTTCGATCTCTTACTAAATTGAAAACGACTACCAAACGCATAAAGAGCTAACTCATTCTCACCCATAGCTGACTTGAGATAACACTCAAATGCTTTATTTTATCTCATATACCATTCGAATACATCTGGCAAGATGATTTACCATTTTCTGCAGCTTAGAATACCAATAATAGATGTTATCGTAATTATTTGTTATCTGCCAACAAGTACATATTGAGCATATTCATAACTTCCCATCACTCTTATATATTCTAAAACTTTTGTCTCGTCTTTATCGGTCCTGTCAGCGCATTCGTGGCAAGATTACGTAGAGCTGATGTCTGGCCCTTTAGTATATTCATGTTCGATCTCTAATTGTACAGCCGTCTCGTATAACACAGATAACCGTTATCGTTATCTACGTCTTTATTTGACCCTTTGCCAAGCATATAACTTCTAGCGATATTGCCCTCTATTGTCCCCCGTTTCTGCATATTTATAGACTCTTTTTTTTCTTTCATAGCATAATCCGAGATTATTTTATGAATCTTCTTCCGCCTGCGTTACACGATTATTCCTTAAAAGAAGATTTTTATTACCTTAAAATCACTTGTGGAAAAATCCCTCAAATTAAACCACAAAACCAAAAAATCACCCCCAGCAAAAACCAAAAGCCAAATATGAAGCTGAAATGAATTCTAATTGGCTATTCGCAAGAATAAGGTAAATCATCAGTAGAACAAAATACGACTTATCGTTATGTTTGGTTCAGGAAAAGCCTTAATACAATTAATCAAAGTTTCTCCTATTCCATTCATTGCTCTAAAATCTTCTTCAAAACGGCCGATATTATTCAAACTCCCGATGCACTTTTATAGCAGTTCATTTGTTATTTATACTATACATGTGATAGAATTAATTCTACCTTTTTCCCACGGTTACTAATTGTTAATTAGTAATTAAATTGGGTGGCCATATTAATAAGATGCTGTATTAATGCCGGAATTACCAAATATGGGAATACGGAAACATGTATAATTTATACAACGATACGTAACGGCATCCAAGTATTAAGTCTGAGTGTATATTTTCCTAAAAGAAATGAGATCTCTCAAGATGCATATTGGCTGTGTGGGCAAATTAAAATTGTCTTATTCGAAAGTAATTCTGCAGACTCTTCTCAAAGAATATAGGGAAATGATCATTTTTTTCGAGGGAACTTTATTATGCTAAAGCGAGAAATCCATTTGGTAAGCAAAACATGACTTTGGGAATAGTTGGTCTGCAGCACAAATAAGTTAATTTTCTTGAAAATCGATAAATTCACATAGGGACCCAAGCCGTCATGAAATTTTCCTTTCACAAGTGAGGTAACTGCATTTGGAGGTCTGCATTACCGTTACTGTTATCATTACGTATTTGTGATAACGATAGTGATAGTGTTTGTTACTGACGCTAACGCTAGCGCTAAAATGGTTAATGAACTTTTGTTTGGACCCACGGTATACTTTGTCTCAGTCTTTATCCTCTACAATAAACGATTCACCTCACGTTTTAATTGCGTGTGCGTATCATAGCAAATAATTTATATCGATATTGATTGATGTCCTTTCAAGAGTGTCTCACTCAAAATGAAAACCAAACAAGTATCAAACGGTGAGTTTTAAGCAAAAATAATTGACCAAAAATTAGCCTAACAATTAACTATTGACATCATTCATTAGGTATTACGGAAGAAAACGAATCCATCGAGACTATACTCGATAAAACAATATATCTATTTCACGAGCTATACGATTCTGGTAGAACAAAGTCATGTCAAATTGCTGGGCTATTAAGAGCGTACATTGATGAAAATGTGACGGATCCTATAGGATTTTTAAACACCATTATGGAAAATCCTCAATATATTACACTTTTGGGGTATTTTTATTACTTTGGAATCAAAATCAACAAAAATTACCAGCTTGCGATTCAATGTTTTACCAAAGCAGCAGGACTTAATGATTCGTACGCACAATATCTCCTTGGCATGTGTTACGATACTGGGATTGGGACAATAAAAAACAAAGAAAAGTCTTTTTATTGGTATCTTCAATCAGCAAACAATAACAATTTATTTGGGCAATACGCGTTAGCTGATTGTTATTTCTACGCCGATGGTTGCGTTGAAGACAAACGTAAAGCTTTCATCTGGACTAAAAAATCTGCAGAAGGTGGACATGCAGAAGCTCAGGCTGCGCTTATTTTAGCTTATGAAGACGGCCTAAATAAAGATAAGCACAAGGCGTTTGCTTGGTATAAAAAATATGTGACGAGTGGAAACGATAATTATTCATCTTTATTTAGAGAAATGTTCAAAGCAGAATAATAGTAAGAATAAAGGAAACCAATTTATATTGTTCTTTAAATCTGGATGTTTTTCGAGTATTGATTCTGATAATACCCAATGCTTCCGAAGTCTTTGGCTCAACCGAAAGCTTTATCAATATCCTCGATCATTAAGAAGCCTAAATATAACAAGTTAATAGCTTCTTTGATCTTTTGTCAATTATAGATATACATTACTAAAAATATCGCGCTTCCTAGTTATTTAATTCAATTTTAATCACCTCTTTTTACACGCGTTCTTGTATTCAGATGGCTTTATGAAGAATAGGCCTCGTAGTACATGGAAAATCTCTGACTAGAAAGCGAGGCGTAGAGATTCGGTGCTGATATTCACTGGTAAAAGGGGGTTCAATAATGGTTTCTGTTGTAGAAAACCTCTAGGTCATCTGCAGGATTCCAGGTCCGTACCGTTAGAGGATATTTTATTACCACTAGAAAAGTCCAAGTGGAAATCGGTGAAACGACCAAAACTTTAATTGTTTCCAAAGTGTTTTCTTCTAGTGGTATCAATTTCCGTAATAATACAATTAGTGTTGATTACCTATACATGTACTTACAATTTTTTACTTGAAATTTCGAGCTATTGGCGATTTTTGATTTTGGCACAAAAAATTTGAATCTGCGATCTTGATATTATTGGCTACTCTACATTGTTTTGAAATTTCTGATTGGTCGTCAGAACTCACTATAAAACCATCAAAGTTTTCGTCGTTCCACCCAGAGGTTTTCACCAATATGGAACGGAATTTCAGATTTCCCCTAGTAGTTTTCTAATAGTTTCTTAGTAATTCATTTGAATTTTGGCGAATATAATATGAACCTTAATGAAATCATTAGGAACCCAGGGTTCTTGTAAAGGTTTCTGCACACACACCCCCCTAGTGTACTGACCCTTTTCTACTTGATTTAACGTGATACATCCCGTAAAGGGGAATACAAATACTGTATGGGTTAGAGATGGATTCAGAGTATAGCTGTACAATATCCGTACCGAATCTGTGTACACTTGTGTTTTGGAGCTTGGTATAATATCAGCGTCCGAAATAGATTCTTGATCACCATTGCTTCATTTGATTGTTCGTAGTTTCTTTGACAATCAAAGATCTGCACAATATCGACTGAACAAATGTAAAATTATTCAGAGTTGGTTCTTTTTTTTATTGCGATTATTACCGCCGTTTTTAAATTCATTTGTTACTTTGTGGAATTTAACGAATTTTGGTAAATGAGAGTACGTATAATTCATGACAAGCTTTTCCAAAACTGCAATCCATGTTTGAGTATACAACACTAGCATAAATGTGACATGTTTCCAAAGCTTCAAATAAATCTACCGCTAGATTAAAGATTTGAATTTGGGGTTTTCAACAATTTCTTTTTTCGACATTCTCGGTTTAACTGGATTAAAGTGCAATCTTTACAGAGATTGTCTATCGCTATTATGGTTGTAAAATATGCTATATCGATATACATATAGTGCAACTTTGCCCCTGGTTAATATCATCAATCTCCAAAGTGTTATTAGGATTGTTAAAAATAAATTTTCAGAGAACTTTTATTTGCCATCGAAGTCATTATACAATGGCGCTCAGAAGTATTGTATCACTGAAACGAGAAATAAAAGTCAATTTTAGTAATATAAACGCCACAGACATATGAAATTCAGCACATATCGATATACGTATTGATATCGATATAGTTAAAAGCCTAAATAAACTGCTTACGTAATTTAAATAATACGTCACTAAATATAAAAGAATTATTATATTTACTTTATTGTTCATCCGTAACTTAAAAAATAAAAAATAATCCATTTTTACATCAAATTAAGTGATCCGTTTTTTTTTACCGTTTTGATTCTAACTAACAAATCCACCAAATTTTAACTAAATATTCTTTACCATTAACTAAATATTCTTTACCATCTAGTGTATCCACCCTTTGCATTGATTACATCTTGGATACGCTCCTCCATACTTT